>JABUQX010126251.1:10000-47522 GCA_015478945.1 Trachelipus rathkii
AAGGTATTCACATCTGTGAATAACTAGATACCTTAAATGTACAACATTTGAGTTTGGTTCACTTTGAGCGTAGCAATGTAAGTAACAATAGAGGACACAAAACCTTATTTGCTTCTTATACTCATGGACTATATTTATAAATCATACAGATAATCAGCACCCTCTTCTCTTATTAGTTACAACTCAGAAATGAGTGTTTATGGGTATATAAGATAGAATAAATAGGTTATAAAAAAAATAATGTCAAAAGTTAATGAAGAAGATGTATGATCTTATTGAACTAGCATAGTCCTCTCTGCTAATATCTCAACCCACGCACCTGTAACTCTGAGAGGTACCATTCAATAACGAAGGAGCGCATATCATTAATGGTTTGGTTCCTTGCGTGGGTGGTCCGCGCGAGATTTTAGATGAGAACCAAGGTAGTCTTCCATTCGCTTAGCGAAAGGAAGGCCTGTTATACCAGTCAGATAACTCTTGGCCCTCTTTGTTTTGTATACCGTTAGTTCAACAGTTTAAGTATTGTAGGAGTTATTGTACGCGCTTTACAAGGAAATAAAAACTCAGCCATAGAAAATTAATAAAGATGAAGAAAAATATACGAGTATGGTTTGTAGAAAATGTTTGAGTGGTACAATTAGTACTGTAAATAAGAAAATTTGTTTAGACTAAAGTTAAAAAAAATATATAAGCACATTTTGAGGTTTGATCACCATTAGTGCGAAATTTATGTTAGAGTCTATATGAGAAACCACTTTGTACTCTTGCTTCACTATATACAGGCGATAACTATTATCCATTTCAGATAATCTGCCCTTCTTGTTTTTAGTATCAAAAATGAGGTAATGTAATTAAAATAAGATAAAATTGAGAATATTAAGAATGTAAATGAGAAAATTCACCTAGACAAAGGCAGTCACTCTTACTACGAATTACACTTGTTGGTAATACATAAGTTTACCTCATGTTCAAAAGATAAGAAACTTGATTTATTATTAGAAAGACAAAGTTTTAAGATCATTAGTAAAAATAGGTTCACCTCGCGCGCCGCTTAAAAATAATTTTAGTTTATATTTGAATGAGTAATATAAATGTAAGCGTATTTAATTTAAAACATTAAAAATGTTTCCTCCATATATATATATCGTTATATGTGTAAGTGAAGTGTGTGTGTGTGTGGGTGGTGTGTGTTTATGTGTGGGTGTAAGTAATTCTGTGTGTGGAGTGTAAGTATCTGTGTGTGTAGAAATCTTGTGTGTGTAAGTAAATATTTAGTTATCTAGTGTAATGTAAATCTGTGTGTGGCAGCTTAAGTATACATTCTCTTGTCCTACAGAGGGGATATGCGTATTAAGCATAAATCTCAGAGTTATTGCAGACCCTCTGTATTTAATTAGTATCAGAAATCTAGGTGGGTAGTTGGATAATGTGTGGATATAATGAGTGTGGTTAAAAAGAGAGAATAATTAGTGTAGAGTAATGAAGATTGTTAAGTTGTACTAAATGGGGTAACAGCAGTGTACACTTGTCAAAGCTCGTATTAGTAAAGTGAACTAATGGTGAGCATGTATTAAAAGACATCAAAGTTGTGCGAGTTTATGGTGTATATCCTTGTGTCTGCATTGGAGATTAAGTACAAGAGTATACATGTGCCTCGACATGTTGTGCTTTGTGCTTTGGATCAGCGAACTTGTGTGGTGTGTGGTGTGTTGTTATCAATAATCGACGGTAGTGTAATCTAAAGTGTACCCTAACTGTATGGTTAGTTGTTTTGATATAGGCCTATCATATCTAATAAAGTTGTGCCTGCAAGATTCCTTTCTATCGGTTTGTAAAAAAATGTGATTCAACTTACAAAGAGAATAATTAATAGAAGGGAAAATGAGATTTGATTGTAATGTTCCTCAGAATATGTTATCACTATAATACAAGCCAGAGTGTGGAATGGTACATACTAGAAGATAAGGTAAAGCTAACAAAATAAAGTATAATGAAATAAAAAATAAAAATAAGACACACAATTTACAAAACGGTCCATGTCAAAGAGAGTATAATTATGAGATTAAATATGGAAAGAAATTTAAGTACAAACATAGCAACATTCATACTTCACACTTAAAACATAAAGATACTACAATATAATATTAAATAGCTATATAAATAACAAAGAATAAATCAAAACCCACCTCTTACTTATAGTTGAGTTTATTAAGAAATTTCAGAAATGAGGATATGATAATATTATGAATGAAGAAGTTAAATAATATAGAAAATTAAAATATATGAGTCAAGGAAAAATAATATATCAGATATATAATGAGTACACACGAGCATGTCTTATATACATAAGAGGCCGCGCCAGTATAGTAAACTAAGATACATACCGTTATAATACCCGAGTTAATAAAAAGACGACCATCATAGATTAAAAGGTTTTGGGGTTATCTACTTAGGCGAGCGATATGTTTAGTAACATAACTGCATGCCTTATCTTATATCTACAGGATAGACATAGTTAAAAGTCCAATCAAAAGATATATAATTCACCCTTGAAATCTCTATTGTTATTTTACCTCCAGTTATCCTATGATGCGGAGGATATATTAGAGGATGTGAATGTTATTACACTACTTAGTAATCTATATAAGGAGATTAAATAGTAGTAAGAATAATATAGTAGAAGGCGATAGAAGTACCCTTGTGAAAGTAGTATTGCACAGCAAGACATAGGAGAGGACCTATTAAATAGGAGTTAATTGTTTACCACTTTCGTTATTATATATCAAATAAATATCAAAGTAAATAAATAGCTCCGCCCCGAAACATTACTAATAAAACTAAAAAAAACGACAAATTTGAATGTTTGCTATGAGAGTGTGCAAATGAGTGTATCGGAGCAATCACTTTGTGGCGTAAGAATCTAATGTTAGCTAAAAAGACAATAAAGACAACACATCATCGACTACTTACACTGAACACACGGAAATCTAGTAAATTACTACCTCCACGAGACTTGAGCAAGCTGCCCTCATTTGAGTGTTTAATATTCAAGTCATCCAGAAAATGGAAGACGTGAAAAATATGTAACTGGTACCTTCTTGAAAATAGGTCTCTACTAATCCAAAGCACAGTAATTTCAGTCCCAAGAGCCGAAAATGAGAACACTTTTACAGAACACTGTAGGCTTTATGAGGTCAGATCGTTTATACACACTCTCTGGTTTCTATCTGCGCGTTATTTAAATTATATATAGCTAATTGTTAAACTTATAAAAAACAATTCAGCATCATTGAGGTTAAATTTAGGATTAATTTCCTTTGGAGATTTATGTACAAAATTCACCATCTTCTAAACAGGAACTTTAATACTAAACAGATATATAATTACCCTCTTTAGTTAATTTTAGTAATCAGATAATGAAGGTATGTAATATATTATATATATATAGATAATTAGGTAAAAATAATAAGAGTATAAAATTAAGTGAGAAATGAGAGTAATGTAATACTAGACAGTTTTTCAATACTGTTAGTAATCTAAATGTAAACCTAAATTTACAATCATTAGGTTAAGTTCCTATATATGGCGATTTTAGTACAAAACATTCCTACCTTCAACTGGAGCTTTCATTCGATCTGAATTACAATACACATCTGCCTCACTACATTAGTTTATATTTAGTATTTCTTAGGTAAAATGAGGTTATATATTAATTTAGTAAAATATAGATTAAAATATGAGAATAATTATTTGAAATATGAAGAGTATTAATGAACATATAGATACAGTCCCCACTTCAAATGTTTGTAATACTAAGTACCTATAAAAGACATCATTTGGATTTTGAGGTTCCTTATGGTACGAATTTTTAAGTTACACATCTTCCTTCTTCTACAGGAACTTTATCAATCAGATCAACACAATTTGCAACAGCTTTTTTAGTATTCAAGAAAATGAGTAGTATAATGATATGCTAATGAACTAATTAATTATAAAAGAAAGATAAAAAATAACGTGTAGTCTCCTGGTATCAATCAAGCAGTCCTTTCAAACGAATATAGATGTGTTCATCGTCATAGCCACACCGTCATCTCGGTGACCCAAAAAGGTCATCGTTCAAGTTTTTCTTTACTCCTGGTTTACGCCTAAAACGGCAATAACTTATTTCTCTATAACAATTCCATAAGATATTCTGTGAAATAAGAACAGCCTCTCTCGCTCAAAATTTTTAGTATCTCATTTAGTTAAGAAAATATGAGCGTTATTGTTGATCTTATTAGAATGAGATAAAGTAAAAAAATTATCCAATTAAAGACAAAATAATTAGTTATCGAAACCAATGAGATTATCTCCAAGGCCAGCGAATTGTTCTATTGCGAAACACTTAAGGGTTGATAAGAAATGATTCTTAAGGATAATAATAAAGACATTTACCAATTGAGAGGAGTGATAAATGGTTTCTTAGAGACAGATTGTTTGTCGTAAAGATCACACAGAGTATATCTTTTCCTTTTATAACTAATACAAGGGAAATCTTATTGTATACATAGTCTCAACAAGATATAATTCTTTGTCACTCTCAAATTTATGGTAATATATTATTAGTATCTGCGGGAGTGAAGAAATGATAATTGGTTATTTATGATAATTGACATTAAATTATCGTTATTAAAGAGAGCAGTAAGATATATGATGATGAATGTACAGATAATGATGTTTCAATCAGGAAAGGAAATATTTTTAACAATTCCCAAAACTCCACAGAGGCTGGTTTAAAAACGATCGAGCAGACAAATTTCAAAAAACACAATGTTGTCAAACTAAAATAGTAAGTTAAACACATCATTGGTATGGTTCCTTGGCGATTTAGTAGAAACTTCCTTCTTCTTTTTTTTTTCAGATAAATTCTTGTTAAATTCTACCTATGAACTATTGTTTAAATAATCTGATTCCTTTTGATTTAAATGTCAATAAGATGACTCTGAAAACTCAAATTAATCCAGGATTGAGGTCACTGCTCTAATAAAAGAAACAACACGTAGGATATAGAAGAGGGATAGAGACAATAATTACTAGGTCTTTTGAGAAACATGAATTGAAAGCAGCAGTCCTTCAAACTGTTGCAAACTAAGTACGCTAAAGACATCAATTGGTTTAGGCTTCCTTGGCGATTACTAGAACTATTCATCTTTCCTTCTCTTATCACTCAACCTTCATGTGGGTAAAAACTATTTATCATAAAACAGAACAAAATACTATCGTGACAAGCCGGAATATCATTCAGATTAGAACGGTCAGTACATGTCAGCTCTATAATCCGGGGCATCACACCTTAATTTAAATAAGTAAATACTGATTTTCTAACAAATTCAATATAATCCCTACATTTTCATATTACCAAAAATTATAATGAGAGTATGAGATAAATATTGAAAATAATGATAATTGTAAGTATAGAGAATTTAAATGGTGAACTAAGAGAAACTATATATATGGATTCATTTAGATGAATGAAGTTGGCCTGCCCTGCTAATTAAATCACTGCTATTTTAGAGATTTTACTAGATATCAAGTAAAGAGATGAGAGTGATTATTAATAAGTATAACTTTAGCATCATATATGATAAAGATATAGTAGAATAAATTTATATATGTGAATTATATGAATTCAAAATTACAATATATCTAAATTTCAAACTGATTAGAGATCAATCTAACAAAATAATTAAAATCTAAAGACATAATAAATAATTATTCATTAGATTTTAATGGTTTATACCATGGACGAGTTATATAGTACAAATAATAACACATTTATCAATTAATATACTATCTAAACCATAAAGGAGAAATTAACTTAATCATTCACAGTAATATCTCACCGAATACCCGATGGTGAAACCCCTAAAGTTCTAGCAATTTGTATATGAGAGAAAAATTCACGATGATTTTATATATTAAATAAAACCAGTTTGAAATTAGTGTAAAAATAAGATCGTGCACCAGAGCAAGCACTTAAATACAATCTGATTATGTAATTATTAATCAAATTATATATCATCATTATTTAATATATGACTATCAATTGTTAGTTTATGATTTCTTCTATTTGATGCGATGATTATATATGTTTATAACATTATAACATTCATTTATTCATTGTATACTATGCACAGGTAATACTATTTAATTTCATTGACAGTTATTCATACGAACATAATCCGCTCCTGTGTAGAGATTCTTTTAGTTGAGTGCATGATATCTATGGATTAACGCATCCTGATAATTGTCCATATTGTGTGTTGTAAATATATAAATTTAGGTTTGAATTACTAAAAAGCAAGAATGATATTTCAAGTTGAATAATTAAATGAAATCCTAATATTTATTTCATTAGAAATTAAGAATGTACTGTTTTCTTTTTTCAAGGTTTGTGATTGTATTCGAAGAGTTTCGTTTTCATATGAGTGTTATTAAATATTGTAGTATTCTCATTATGGATAGATGTAAATTGAGTACACACTCCCTTCTTCTACAGGAACTTATGTATCATATTCCATGATTATAATCCGTATATATTAGCTATCACTTTCTATGTATATTTTTAGATAATCGTAGTATATATTTAATAGCTGGTAGAAGTTTGAATAATATTAGGTAAATATATAGTATATAAATAAATTAGTTGTAAATGGTAAGTATTATTGTTAATCAGCAGTTACTATTCTACTGTTAGTAATACTATAGTACATTACTAGAACATTCATATTAGTATATAGTGATTCCTTGGCGATTTATTTAAGTAGGCATAATCACTTATCCTTCTTCTATTACATGGATACTTTTATCATCAGATATCTGCTCTCTTGTTTTTAGTATGTATCTAGAATGAGGTATGTAACTGTATAATAATAGATAAAAAGTAAGAATAATTAGTGATTTTGAGAAGTAATGTAACAGTCAGATCTTTTCACTGTTTATATCAACCTACGGTTTACCTCCTTAAAGATCTAGATCATTCCGCGTGCTCTCGGTGAGTCCTCATGTGTCGGCTCTGTATGTCACCTGTAACCATTTCCCCTCTGCGTGCTTACCACGCGGAACTTTACTTCCATCTAAGATCGTATAATGATAATATGGGCCCTCTTCTTGTGTGTTGTTTATTGTACATATTAATTTAGTATGATTCAAGATAATACGAGGAGCCAACTTTTGTGTTATCCGCTAGTTATTCAGATATATTGGCGCCTTAGAAAGATGACCGGGATTTAAATATATCGTGGAGAATAAAAGATAGACAATATATATTAGTATAGAAATGCAGTATATATGCTATACGTCACTCATATATTAACGAGCTAGAGGTAAACCACTTGTCTTCTGCTATTCATACTGTTGTAACTAAGTAACCTTAACATTAAAATTGACATCATTGTAGTGGTTTAGGTCTTCATTCTAATTGCGTGACAGTGGGACAGTAATGCTAGATGATGTACAAACATCTCTTGCTACTTGGAAGACATTTTAGAAATATATACTGACACAGATATCATCTGGTTCTCAGCCCTCATTCAGTTTTTAGTATCATATCAGCTCTGCACGGTCACTGCTACTTGCGAAATAGGTAAAAACATGTGGGAGACACATATCAATTTACTGTGCATTTAGCTAGAGATACGAACACTAACGTCTACACCTCTGTAGCACACTATCGTGAGCGCTGTATCACTAAGTTACATCATATAAATGATCATACATTGGTTTGGTTTCCTTGGCGATTATATAGTAACATATAAAGCTTATACTACCTTCTACTTTACTACAGGAACTTTATATTACATCAGATATATACTACCTCTTTGTTTTTAGTATCGAAATGAGGTATGTATTTATAGAAAATAATGAGATAAATAAGAGAATATACTAATTTAAGTGAATGTAAAGTAAGTAATTAAGAACATATGAACATAATTTCTTATTTCAACTGTTGTAATAATACACCTAAAGTACCTTATTAAAATAGAGAACATATTCAATAACTAAGTCTTGGTTTAATAATTGGCGATTATTATAAGTACAAAACTTACTTCGCTATTTTCTACATAGGAATACTATTATATAATTATCTATCTACAGGTGCTCGGGATTCCACCTTTCACTATTGTTTTAGAATCTAAAAATAGAGTATTAGATTAATAATTTGAAAATATGATAATATAATGTAAGAATATAATATAGTGAAAATGAGTAGAGTTATAATAGTAAACATGAAACAGTTAACACCTTAACAACTATTGTATAACTAAGATAACTAGCTAAATATAAAGACATCATTATGTAGTTTATGGTTTACCTCTATTGGAGCGAATTTAGTACAACACACTATTATCATTTCTTATCTATATATACATGGTAATCATTTATCAGTCAAGATATCAGTACCTTACTATTGTATTTTAGTATGCAGAAATGAGGTAATGTAATTGAATAATAGGATAATAACTGTATATAATAAGAGAAATTAAAATTTAATAGTGAAATAATGAGAGTGAAATAAATACTGGTCAGTCTTTCCTATTGTTTGTAATACATATGTACATAAAGCATCATATGAGTTTGGTTTCCTATGGATATATAGACATAAAACATCCCTATATTACTTCATCAGGTAACTTTATTAATTATATCATTCAGAATATCAGACCATCTTGTTTATTAGTTACTAAGACTTTTATAGAAGGTTGTATATTAAAAATATGTATAAAAGATGAGATAAATTAGTTAGATACTAAAGATTATGAACCAATATATGATCAATGTCGTTGATAACCTGTTCGTAAAATGAAACCTAGTCTATTCACAGCTAATAAGGTTTGTGAGTCCATTAACCTTTAAGGAGTATTAGTTATAAGTACACAAACATAATTACCTTAACTTTAACTAACAAGAACTTTATCATATACATGATTATATCAGCCCTCTTGTTTTTAAGATCAGAAATGAATATGTGAGTATGTATTGAATAAAATTAAAGTAAAATATAAAAGAAAATAATTAGTGAAAAAATGAGATTAATGAAATACAAATAACAGTTATAGTAGATGGACTGTTGTAAATACTTAAATAAATGATAAATAAGTATTTAAAGACATCATTGGTTTGAGTCCTTGGCGATTGGCGATTTAATTTATTTTACGAGCTCGAAATAAAGTCTCGACTGAACAAGTCTAACAATTACTCCCTACAAATTATTTGCAAACTAGACTGTCTAATACATAGTAACTTATAGAAATAGATAAAAAGAGAAGAATAGATAACACAGAGAAATTTTTCCAAACTGCTTTATTTCGACTGTTGTAACTAAAGTACCTAAAGACATCATTATTGTTTGGTTACCTTGGCGATATTAGTAAGCAAACATTCCTTCTTCTAACAGGAACTAATTAAGTCAAGAGCTAGCAAAATAAAGCACATCGATTCCTCTAACATGCCCACCTCAACAATTTGCATATGGCCCAAAAAGTTCCCTCCTATCCGCTGTTAACTTTTTAGTGTACCAGAAAATGATTCGTGTCACTGCTAATACTTTTTTTGAAAATTAGGGTATTACTATATTAGTAGTATATATCGAGTGTTAGTGTGTAAGTAATCAGAGAGTATTGACGAGGGAGCCAAAGTTTTCCTCTAAGCGTTATAGTATACTATAAGTATTGAGCTACGTGTTAACCACGGAGCAGGGTTCATTTTTCGCGATTTTGGTTCCTTGCGCCTCCCGAAACTTTATGATCATTCTATGTCACACTACTTCCTTCTACAACAGGAACTTGTATTCCATCAACTGAGAATTTAAATATAGTTACGTCCTCTTGATCATTTTCTTAGTTTATCTCGTTGAGAATTGATGGTGTGTTTATTGGTAATTCACAAAAAGACTGAAATGGAATCATAAAAAACGAGAAATTTAACAATTTAACTCTCTTTATTTAGAACGATGAAGTTAGAAATGCACAATTCAGAGTGCATTAGCGAGGCGAGACATATTGTCCACAGTTCAACTGTTGTAAAATAGTAAAACTAATTGTATCAAAAATACACAAAGAGACTATAGAGCGTATTGGAGTTTTTTTGGTTTCCCGTTGCGCGCGAAGATTTTTTCTAAATGTGAGCAGAACATCCATGCCCTATACTAGATAAAACAGGGATAGCGTTTTGTTTCATTCAAAAAGGTCAATATACAAAGACAACTCAGTTGTCCTTCTCATTTTTAGCTAAAATATTCAACGAAAATGAGGTGTTCAGTAAACAATTAAAAATAGGTTGAACACATGTAGCAAATTATCTTACGCTTTTGAGAACATCGCCATTCATAAAACACAGCAATCTTCTTCACTGTTTGCTTATACGAAACGCTACCGCAGAATAACAGTAATCACCCTCTCATTATTTGGTGTTGGAGTTTCCTTTGGTAGATCCTTTCAATGGTTTTAATAAACGATTGCGAAACTTTCTTTTCAGAATACAATGGGCAAATACTATATTCACTCATTCCAACAGATATCTATTGTACCCTCCTTTCCCTTCTATATGTTTTTAAATATAGCTATCCAGTGAGATAATAGTATGTGAGATGTATAATCTATGGCGGAGAGAATATAGAAAAAAGAAGAATAATCATATTTCAAGAAGAAAATGTTATATGAATATCCAGAAACGATCAATCTTTGCAACTGTTGTCAACTAAGTACTCCCACTAAACACAGACATTCATATTTAGGTTTGGTTACCTTTGGCGAATTATTATAGTACTAATATAACTATATCTTATCTTCTATCAGGATACTTTATCATCAGATATTAATCATGCCCCTCTATATTATAATTATAATTGTATATTAAGTTTATCAGAAATAATGAGATAATCCATCCTGGTATGAAAATAGTATAAATAAGAAGAATTAAATTAGATGAAAATTGTAGAGTATGAAAAGTCACAGCAGTCTTTCAATGATTGTAACTAAGTACCTAAGAGACAGTCATTGTTTGGTTCCTTTGGCGATTTAGTACATACACTTCCTAATTACTTCTTATAACAGTGAAACTTATTTAATCATACAGATGTATTTATCAGCCCCTCTTGTTTTTTAGTATCAGATAAATGAGTGATACTGTATTTATGAAAAATAGGTATATAAATATATAAGAAAATAATTATTAGATGATGAGATTATAGTTAAAATACAGGCAGTCTTTTCAACTGTTATGTAACTAAGTAATATAAGTACTCTAATTATGGAGAGTTTTCTGGGAGTTTTCTTCTTCTTAATCCATGATTAATAAGAAATTAAATATGGAACTTTATTCCTAATAAAAACAATCTGGATCAATATCATTTGTACGTTTGCTACCCACTCTCACTGTTCATGTCTTTCTCTTGTTTTTAAAATATTTATCTGAGATCAAAGAACATTAAAGAAGTATCGTATTTTGAAACTATGGTTAAAGATGTAAGAATAATTAGTGATAATTGTTTATGAGATTTTGTAAGCGCAGGGATCTTCTGTTCCACACCGCATTTATAGAATCATATTATGTTATATGACCGTACAAGGAGTACAAGATTCGTTAGGTAAATATTGGTTCCTATTAGGCACTGGTATTACTTACTGAACAAATATTTATAACTTACTTTCTTATACTATTTAAGTTCGAGGAAAATTTATGATATTCAAAATTGTTGAGACATAAATCAACAAAACTGATGTACTTATTGGTAGATCAGAATAGTAGAGGTTATGTAATAGATATATAGTTAAAGGAAGCAATATATTAGTGAAATGAAATTATGAAACAGCCAAGTTCTCTATTCCTGCAACCTGTTGTAACCAAGTACTTAACCACGACTAATCAAGGTTTTGAGGTGTCAATGTGTTCTTGGAGATTTAGTACAGGAACGGATTTGAGATGAGTCAAAAAAACATAATTAGAATTCTTTTCTACCAGGAACACCCGTAGTGCAATCAGATGAGAAATCATATCATAGCGCCTCCTCTTCGCGATATTTTATCGTTTATGCGAAGTCATAATGAGGTACAGTGGGTTTTAATTGCCGAAAAGAGATAAACAGCAGCGAATAAATTTAAGTGGGAAAAATCGAGGAGTGTATGAACAGCCTAGTCAGCCCTTTATCGAAAACCTGGTTGTTAAAAAAGAGAAGCTTATGTGACTCTCAAAGACATCACTCTATACGCGGCTTTGTGAGAGTGAGTCTTTCACATAATAGGAAGAATAGATATGCTGAGTACAAACTTCCCTCCTTCTACAGGAACTTATATGAGTTTAATTAAAGAATGCATGAATAAAATTTGCTGCTTGAAAACATTTCAAATATTTAGCAATCTAGTAAAAATCAGCTAGGAATATGACAGATATGATTTACAAAAGAGATAGGATAAAGAATAAAGAAATGTACACTCCACAAATATGTCTCTAGAGAAAACTATTAGAAGATAGAACTGAATCAACAGTCTATTCACACACATAGAGGCTTGATCTAACACGTTAAACTCTATAATAAGATGTAACTTAGCCTTCAAAATGGTTTTTGAGTTACCTTCTTAGGAACGCATTTAGTTCTCTCACATGAATGTCAAGGGATATTTGCAGTGTCTACCTCAATGATTGTACCTCGCCGTTTACTTAACATTAAGGGCGTAAGAAATATATATATATTTATAAATTAAAAATCATGTCCAAGTTATATAAATGGTCAGTCCACTAACTAGTTATTTGATAACCAGTTGTAATATGCATTAGTGTTTGTCAGGCGTATAATATGAAGAGTCAAGATGTTGTTAGAGACAAAAAAAATTAACTTTAGTTAAGAATTTGAGATGGAGTATTACTATAGAGAAGCCAGCCCCAATGCCTAAGTAATGCGCATTTATCTGTTGGTAAACTAAGGATATATGCAATAAAAAGAATCTACATCAAAATTAGTATCATTGGTTTCTATGACAAATTAGTTACAACAATAACTACTCTATTCTAGCTATTAACGTACTCAACGAGTTGAGCTCTTGTATTATCATGCCAGAATAGGTAATCTAAGTTAGCATCCTTCATTTGATAGGTTTTACTGAATTATCAAGAAATATGAGAGCGTTTGACATATTGAAAAAATGAATACATAGAGAGAATAATAAATATAAGATGATAAGAAATTGATGATATTTTTAAATATCAGCAATGCTGCTTATCAACTGTTGTTGATAATTACTAAGTAACCTAATCTCAATAGTACCAGTACCACTTTGGACAGCTTTGATCTTTCCATTGCGATTTACGTCAAACAAACTCAACATTAAACTAACCTTATCTTACTAAACAGGATAACTATCACATCATTCAAGATATATCTATTTTACTGACCTCACATTCTCTCGTTTATTATTAGTTACTTCATAAGGAGTATTGGTTATAACTGGAATTTATTGAATAAGATTAGTAATATGATGATTATATATTAATGTGAGAAATAGAGAAGTTATAAATTCAAGCTGAGTATTTATGTTAATTATCATAAAAGCACTGTAAAAATTGAATACACTAGTACTAATATAAATGACTTCAATATTAGGTTTGGTTCCATTTATTGGAAGGAATGTTAGTACATATAACTTTCACATCTTCTACCAATGAACACTTAATCATTCATGTATAGTGCAAGTCCCTTTTTTGTTATTTTATAGTCACTCTAGGTATATATGAGGTTTGTTCAATTACTTGTGAGAAATCAATTATGAAGTATTTAATCTACATTCCTTCAAGTTACACGAGTATAATATTATATATGATGATTAAGAGAGTGATGAGTTAATATAATATGAACAGCATCCTTTCCACAAACATGACTTGCTTAATAATATAGTGAACATTTCTAAAAAGTTAACATCATATGATTTGAGTTCCTAATTTTTGTAGGGTAGCATAGATAGTATCAAACTAATCTCTCTTACTTTTATCTTAAGGTTTTTACAGGAAAGCGTTTAGTATTCGATCATGTATAATCAGATAAACTCACCTACTCTTTATGTTTTTTTGAGTCTATCAGCATATGGCGGTAACTGTATTACTCGACTCAGAGAAATACTAATAGTGAGTTGTAATATTAATGTATACACAGTCTAATAGTATGGAAGTGGAACAATAGATGAAATTACGTCAACGCAAGAGAACAAGGCTCCTTCCATTTGTGATATTGATAAAACTATAAAGATATAACGCTTAAAGTGAGCGGACATTTTGCTGGTTCTTTGGCGATTCTTCTTCTTTCAGGATACATCGAACTAACATTTATTTCTGTATGACTCTTATGCTTACAATAAGTTCATGAATATAGAATTACTAATATATAATCGAAGATACACAATGATATTAATCACCCCTTCCTTGTTTTTAGTATCAGAAATGAGGTATGTATTGTTAAAAATAAGTAAAGAGTATACAATAAAATTTAAGGCAACTATGCACGAAAGTATTATAACACAAGTATTGCAGTCAATGCTTATCAACTGTTTGTACTATTATCTATAGCTCTCTCCATTCATTAATGCTTTCAATATGTATATAAATAAAATATACAATTAAAGAGGAGTATTGGAAATTTATATATAGAGTCATGATATTTTAAATAACATACATACATATCTCATAATTCTTCACACTTAACACATAGGAACATATTTTATGGTTAAATTACAAATCAAAAGAATTTACAAGTCATTTAAAATTTGACAATAAACCTTACACTCTGCACCTTCTTATGTTTATTTTTAGTATAATCAGACACCAATATCGAAAGCGTAAATGTTAATTGAATATATTATGGTATAAGACTAGGAATAGGTAATGATATCATTAACGATCTAGTTTGAAGATATGAGCTCTAACGATGTAGTGGATGGGAAGATGAATGTTAGAAGTTAACTCTCATAGCGCAGGCTATGGTTCCAACAACTGAGTTATGGTTGTCAAAAATCTAAGTACCTAAAGGACATGGTCCACTAAAAAGAGTGTGAGTTGGTTTGTGGTTATAATAGATATGGCGAGATTTTACCGAGTAACAATACTCTCCTCTTCTAAACTAGCAGGAGCGATCTCTATAGTCATTCAGACAAAGATTAGTTCTAGACGCCTACATTGAGTATTCTTTTATGAGAGATCGAAGAGGCTAAGTGAGGCGCTAATCGGGGTATGATCTTAGATTCTATAGAAAGCTCTAACATGTTCCTATAAATTGCGTAGAAGAATAAAGAAACGATGCGACTGTGTCAAATGACTCTAGTTTAGTTGAGAAGATCAAACAGAGATCTCTTTGCGAGTATGTGTATATGATAAAGAAGTGTATAGGAGATCAAAGAGCAAGAATCTTTCGACCACTGTTGGTCGAGACGATGATATGAGTGTAACGCCGGTATGAGTAGTAGCAGGGTCAATCATTGAGAGGTCCTAATTGATGGGTTCTGTAACGTATTGGTGGAGGACTGTAGAGACTATAGTATATCGAGAACACTAACACGGACTAATTCTCTTACTGTGTCTACAGTGAAACTATAATGTATCAGTTACATCACCCAAAATGATTTATTAGGTCGTATCATGGAGCGATCATCCTGGTATATGGTGTGGTGTTGGAAGTATGCTTGAGTAATGATATAGAAGGATAGATGGTAGGCAAGAATATGATGTTAGTAATAATGTGATGACTAGGGCAATATTAGAATAGTGTTTAAGTGTGATAATTAGTATTAATGGAGAGTCATATGCACAAGTCTTTATTCGATACTTGTGTAGTGAGTTAGTAACAGTTAGGCTATGAGCAGATGGTTATGAATTGTATGTGATGTTGTATATAAGTATAGATCTATGCCGGGCCGCGTGTGAGGCTCAACCGTGGATATCTGGGTAGTGGTTGCTTGATAGAATGCATACACTAAAGTATAAGTAGCTGATAAACAGAGGGATATTGTATTTAGTAGAATAAATCTTGCTCTAATGGTAAAGCATAGTAGCTGTTTGAAGTAATTGAAGACCCTGGACATAACATATGTATGAATTGGTGGGAATATGTGATTAAGTTAATTAAGAGTTAATTAGTTAATATAGTTTTTAAATTATTATATATAATATATATTAATATTAAATATTGATATTTATTAAAAATAATATATAGTTATACCCTATCTTAAAATAATATGGACAAATAATGGTGATAATTAAGCGTAGGTTATATATTTATTAAACTCTCTTCGAAATCTAAGAGGTTGGTATACCTATATATCGTTATGTTATATATATATATATATATATATATAATATTATAATATATATATATAGATGGAATTACTAGTATAAGTTAAATAAGATTAATTAAGTTATAAAAATAAATATTATAATATTAGAGAGATGACGAGTGCTCATCGTAACGGTAATATTGGGGCGTTTAAATCAAAGATTTATTAAACTAACACTATCTACTGCACATCCTCGTAGCAGATATGGCTCCTTTATTATATTTAAGTGCATGCAGAGGATCCCAAGCATGACCGATTATATGAGCACCATCTACACCGTACACAGATTTAAACTATGTCACCACTAAATAGAGCCTAGTACCATAGCACTATTGGAGGAAACAGGCATATAGTATTAATCTTGAGAGCATAAATTAATCCAGAGACTAGAGCTTGACATAACATTATAATGAGAGATTTAATCATATAACGAGAAACTTATATCACACACTTAACTAATATACACACTTTTCTTGCGGCGTTAGAGAACATAAAATATATTTTCAAGAGTAAAAGTCACGACGTACCGATGTTAAATATACCAAATACACTCCGAACACAAAATAATATATATTATATAAGATAATTAATGGCTTTCATTGATAAAAATCCGTATAGAATGCCGCTCACCTATCTTAATTTATTTTTTAAAAACTTATATACTTTAATAAAACTAAAATATGAAAAATCATAATGGTATATACTTAATTTAAATAAGCAGACACATAAAATTATGCTCAATGCCAAATTATTTATGAATATTAATAATGAACCTATAATATAATATATGGAAATATTTAATATTATTAAATATATTAAAATATATATAAGATTGATATATTTATTGAACTATTATTGTTATATATATATAATTAATTCATTTAGAATTTTAATATATAGTGGAGTGCATATAAGTAACGGTAAGCTCTTCACAATCAAGCGTCTATACCGCAAGCTCTCACTTTAATTAACTACACTATCTCTAGTAACATGTATGGTTCTCACTAACAGTGGCTCGAGTATCCCTCAGGCGTTACTCCGCAAACTATCATTCTCACAGGTGACATGAGTAGATAATATAATTTTGCGGAGGTAGCTGAGCATATTTGTATTATTTCATATACACAATATTACCCACTATAACAATTCTTCGAATTTAATAATTTGAAGTTTAAGCTATCAGTATGTAGTGCATATTAACCTTTATATATTATAACTTTTGAGATGTAGGGTGGTGAAATTGAATTCGCATTATCGAAATAGATAAATTAAGAATGATGATTTAACAATTATTAAGTACGCATGCGACAAATGATGCTAATAATATCATATATATTTACGCATGAGTTCCAAGGATTAGATAGTACTTAGTACGTAGCTTTCATATAGTCTGCAAATAAGCTGAAATAGGAAGGATGAAGAGTAGCAGAGGGAGAGAATGAGATAAGAGGAGATGGACCCTAGAGGAGAGAGAGGTATAGTATTCGAGATGGAATAGAGAAGACCTGTGAGAGGAAAGCCAGATGACGCAGAGGAAGAAGAGATGAACAGAGAGAGAAGAGCAACACTATATTAAAATTAAATGATGAAAGTAAGAAGAGAGAGTAAGAGAGAGTAAAGAGATAGGATGATAAAAAGAAAATACATATTTATTAATATCATAGTATTATTATTATTTTATTTTTTTTAACTTCCTACCCAAGTATAATTAACTTCATATATAACTCGACTATTTTTCTCACATTTATTTATTAATTACAATAGAATTATTTATAATCATGTAAATTAACATTAAGAGATAACTGGACGTTTCCGGAATAGGTCAATCACAAGATAAACATGTTCATGATCAGTATGTAGTATTGTCTCATCATCGCATTTCGCATGACTAGTATATTCATGTTGGTATATTCCTTGTATATTATGTTTCACTCGTCATCTATATTAAATTGATTATTATTATTAAAATTAATATATAATGAATAAGAGCGTGAAGAATTATATAGGAAAAATATATTTTCTTATTTGGAAGAATATTTTTATTTAGAATTTATTACTTATATACTCACACACCTAGCACATAGACGGATAAATTGGGAATAGAGTTGTGATGTATGTCAGATGTGATCAGGAAATAGGAGAAATATAGAGTTGGGAGTGAAGCCTTCTCTCTTCTAGGTAAAGATATGGCCAATATACTGAAGTCATCTCTTAAGCTCACAATACCAAAAGTTTCGAACTCAGATAGAAAATAGTAAAAATAAATCTTTAAAAATAATAAGAAAAATAAATCAGTATCACTACAAACTAACTAACGAAGCGAGGATGGTAGGATAAGTTTGAGTGAAGAAAGAAGAAAGAGAGACACGGTGAGTAATTATAGTTAGTTAATTAAAAAAAAAATAATAGGAAAACGGGGAGTAATAATCGTATGATGTATATATCTCTCAGTATCATACTTCCTATTCTATCTGGTGCTCACTGTATGATCGAGGGTGCGTCTTACTGCTACTCTAAATTATTTAGTTAGTATTACTATACTGATAATCGTAGAAGTTGCACTATTGATATTTGTACTTTCTACTCTCCTCTACCTAGCTTCTATATAGAGTAAACTTCGGGCCATTTTTCTCATAGCGTATCACCAGAAACAGCGTCATGTCAGATGGATGCGATAGAGCTCCGAATCCTCTCTCCACATTACAATGACAGTATTCATCGCGAGTGGATCTCTCTCGTCAAAAGTCCGTTTACTTTTTAATATATATAGTATATATATATATAACTATCAATAGAAGTATTAAATATAATAAGAAAACGAGGATATTATAGCGAAAAACATATATAATGATAGTATAATAACTTATAATTACCGAGCTTGGTGTATCATATATAGTGCGGTGCGGTGCGGTGGCTTTATAGTACTAGCGGTTCGGTAACGCGGTTATCTGAGAGTCAGGTGAGTACCTATAATATGGACGGTTTAAAAGCGAAAAACGCGTTAGGTTATAAGAAAAGGTATTGCACACTACGAACACACGCCCACAATAAATAATCGCATCTGCATGAATACTATCCCACGCCTATCCGCCACAAAAAATTTTTATGACGGAGAGTTCTGCTGTCATTATCACGAGCATCCAACACATTAACAATGCGCAGAGAGAAGGTTAATGAGCGTGAGATGCGGATATAGTAAATATAATAAAAAAAAATAATCACTAAAAGAAAAAATAAATAGAAATATAGGTTCCCTGCTTATACTAAAAAATAAGGTTATATATATATACTATATCAAAATGAGGGGGGGGGGGTCAAAATCGGGGGAGGTTCAATACGTTAACTACCGGATGCTCAAGTACCATCCGGTCACTGGGCATACAACTATTATATCTATATATATATTATAATATATATATATATACTATATATCTAGGCATACTTTTCGTAGATACTTGTACTGTGACTATTTATTTCTGAAATAAATTTTTAAGTTTCAGAATAAGTTAAGTTTAACGTCACCATTGTTCGTATTAATGAAAGGATAAGAATCATCTTTAGTGGCAAAGAACTATCTGGATATGCCAGAATAGCTTGCGGCGCTGAGTTCGCAGCTGGCGCGCTCTAAGGGCAGGGTAGACCTAGAGACAATATAGCCGCCTGTCGCGCCCGCGGGCCTTATAAATAGTAGGGCCCCTCGGCGACTGGTGCGATCCGTCTACGTAGGCCTGAAGGGACCGTCGCCCAATAGATCTCTAAGCTGGCTCCCAATTATCCGACAAACGAACCCTGCCAAATACTATTATATTATAAACAACTCTCTAACTATATTATATATATAACGCTACTGAAGCTCCCTACTCAATTCACTCTATATACATCTATCAAATATAATGTATATAGATTTACAATGATAGATACAAGGTTATTTATCAAAATATAACACAGAACCTATATATAGAGCTACTATATATTATCCTATCAAGGACGATTAATATCAATAAGGATATTATTATTACACCTCTAGTCTTCCCCTCGGTCTGTATAAGATTTTTAAATTCAACACATTAGCAATGTTCAGAGTATTAAACCAAATCTGTGAGAATTAACTGAGCAAGATTTTAATGACTATTATAATAAACTTGGTATGTTTTCTACGAAAACAGCCGGTCAGTGGACCAGGGCCCGCAAAGTCTTTATGTACTAAGTATTATCTATAAACAGTTGAGAAGTACGCTGTTCATAATCCTCATTTCAATAATTATTACTCTTTTTTATACATAGAATAATGAATTCAGTAAACGATACCTCCATTCTTGGAGATATAAAACAAGGAGGGCTGATATCTGATCGAATGAGAGCATGCTTTCACTAATGTTAGATAGGAATATGGGAAAAGTGGTGTAAATAATAAATCGCCAAAGGAATCACAAACCAATATTCGTCTTTAGAAGTAATCTGTTAGGGTTTGAACAAACGAGTATGTTAAAGAACTAGACTGTTTATCATACTGCCTCCTATCCCCTTCCAGCTACGATGTTCACTGAACCCCTACCTGTGGCAATTCGTTAGTTCTGTATATATATATGCACATACCTCATTTCACCGTAGATACTCAAATAAACAACTAACGCCGGCGAGAGAGTACCTCTTGCAATTGATACAAGTCTCCTGTCACATGCTACATGCAAGGAAAGTTTGTACTCAAATTTCGCCTCCAAGGCAATCCAAACCAAGCGGGCGCTTATGGAGCGTCTTTATAGGTACTCTTATGTCTGACAATCATACGCTTGAAGACTCGCTCGATATCATTTCTTTAACTGCCATTTTCCCAATCGCTAATTACTTTCTCTTGGAACACGCCTATTTTTCCATACTACAAATAGCGCGACCCGCAATTCTGGAGCTACCCACAATTAACAAGAGGCTCTGAGTCAAAATCCTGAGATTTTATCCCATCAAAACCGATATCCTGTACGTTCATAGAAGTGAACGTTCTGTTGCTATTAAAATAGCCCAAGGAACCCCTACACTACACACGTAATTGACCTTGTGTTCTCAGGTACTTTTTTGCAACAAGTTGATACATGCATACTGCCATTGCAGCTTCGCGCGATTGTAGCAACTAATATTTTTTTCTCACTAAATTATTAACATTAGTATTTCAATACATACACATCCTTACTTCGGATACTAAAACAGACGAAGCGGCTGAATAATAACTTGCATACGAGTAACAACCGTTCTCCTGTATGAAGACACGGAAGTTGTCTCTCTACTGACATGAGAGTCGCCCAATGAGTAATTCAAAAACTATTATTCAAATGTTGTCAGGTAACAGCAGCATAAAAATTTTCAATAAATTGTTTCTTTTACTGTATTTTCTTTCTTATCTTCTACACAAACCTTTAGACTTTTTCACTTTTTTTCCGCTTGTACAATACGGCGTAGTTACTACCGGCAAAATACCATACATACACTCTCGGCATTCTTCTGATATCCTAATCAAAAAAGATCCAGGGCTAGATAATTCGTGAATTCTCCTCTCATGGGTGTCAGAAGAGTTCCTCACCTCGCGCCTCAGAAGAAAGGAAATGCCGCTTTAGTAGCTAAATTGTCTCGCCAAGGAACACCATGAGGACAAAATGACCTGTCTTTGAGGGATCACATAGTTACAACAGAATTGTACAAGCACTTCGCGCGCTGTGTCATGAAGTCTCATTCCACCCTAATTTATTTCCTCTTTTACTATTTTTTCCAATACACCCAACCTCATCTCCCTCTGTTATACCCTATAAAACTAATTAGTTTTTTTTTAATCATGTGATGATAAAGTAGCTGTAGAAGATGGATGATTGTAAACTAAATCTCCAGGAACCGAACAGGATGAAATTAATGTACCTAGATATAAAAATTGAAAACTGCTGTTCATACTCTCATTTCACTAAATATTCTCTTTTTATCTATTTTCAGTTCATACCTCATTTCTGATACTAAAAACAATAGGGCTGATATCTGATGATAAAGTTTCCTGTAGAAGAATAGCGAAATGTTTTGTACTAAAATCCGCCAAGGAACCAAAACCCAATGATGTCTTTAAGGTAACTTTAGTTACAACAGTTGAAAAGACTGCTGTTCATAATCTCATTTCACTAAATTATTCTTTTCTTTTACTTTTTTTCAATACATACCTCAATTTCTGATACTAAAAACAAGAGGGCTGATATCTGATGATAAAGTTTCTTGGCCGTGAAGATCACGACCTCCAAAGGCATGCCTTTCGTTACCCTACACATCCCAGCACAATCTTAATGTATAACTTCAAAAATGAGCACTCTATACCTAAAGTATGTTACCTTTAGGTTAACTTATGGAGTATAGCCCAATCTAGTCTAGAGGGAGAGATAGCACGCTGCTTGTTACATTAATACGTATCCCTAGTTTTTCAACCCTTTAAATGATTAATAATTCTTCCCCTTTAATTAACCTATTTTGTTTGTTTCATTAGCAATAACCTGGCATTCTGTGAGTTACTATAAAAGAATATGAGAGGCTGATTAATGCGTGATGTATGGCATAACTTACGCTGGTCCACCGAATGATGGTATGGGAATGTTTGTTAAACTGAAACTATCCATCCAATGGAATACCAAACCCACAGTAGTAGAAGTTCTTTTTTTTATACGGTATGTTCTCACATAACCAAGTTGAAATGAACACACTCGACCCTAGAGCACATTTGATAGTCTTAGTATATTCTATTTCACATATTATCCTCCTCACTATATTTGGTAGACGCTCTATTATTCTATTTTAACTTTATCTTCTATCTTTCAATTTCTGATTAACCACAATACAAGAGTAAGGGTATTTCTGATGATAAATAAAGTTTCAGCTTATAAGTAAGTAAAAGAAAGGAATTAGTTTTGGTTAACTATAAATAATATATCCTTATCACTAAGTAACCAAACCATATGATGTCTTTAAGTTACTTATAGTTTAAACAACAGTTGAATATAAGATTCTGCTAGTTTATCAATAATCTAATTCACTAATTTAATATATTCTCTTAAATTTAACTATTATTATTTCAAAATAACATAACTTAACTCATATTCTCACATGATTAGTATTTAGCTAAGGATTAGAATGAGAGAATGATATTCATGTATGTTAAGTCAAGGATTTCAAGGGATGAGAAGGAAAGATATGAAAATGTTTGTAATAAATCTCCAAGGAACGTTAAACCAAATCGAATGTCTTTCAAGTACTCCATAGTTTTACAAACAAGTTTTGAGAAAGACTAGCTGTCCATATTCTCACTATTTCACCAATTATTTCCATTATTAATAACCTTATTTTCCAATTTACTTAGCTCTTCAAAATAGAATATACTAAAAAAACAAAAGGCAGTATATCATCCCATTAGAATAGATGATAAAGTTGCCTTGTAAGAAGAAGGAAGTTTGTATACTAATAACGCGTCCAAGGAACCAAAACGCAATATGTAATCTTTTAAGGTACTTACGGATTCAAAATCAGTTGAAAAAAAACTGAAGCATGTTTAACAATACTCTCATTTTTCTAACTAGAGTTATTAATCTCTTTTTTCGCTATTAATTCAATATAACATACCTTAACTTTTCATGTATACTAAAAACAAGAGGGCCTTGTATTTAAAATCTGGATGATAAAAGTTACTCTGAGTATGAATGAAATGGATGTTTGGTACTTAAAAGGTCTCCAAGGAAACCAAAACCAAATGATGTCTTTTATTTTACTTAGTTACAACAGTTGAAAGACTGCTGTTCATAATCTTCATTTAACTAATTATTTTCTTTACCCTATTAATCAAATTACCATACCTCTTCTGAAATGACTAAAAACAAGATGGGCTGTAATACCTCTGATGAAATAAAGTTGCGCGTGTATGGAAGAAGTGAAGGATGTTGTACTAAATACGCCAAGAAAAGCCAACCAAATCGATGTCTTTAGGTTTACTTAGTTAACAGAATTTTTGAAATACTGCTGTTTCATACTCTAATTTCTTCTAATTATTCTCTTTTTATCTATATTATTTTTAATACTTGGGTGGGTTCTGAACTAAAAAAAAACAAAAGGAGAAGGACGGATATCTGATGATAAAGGTCCTGTAGAAGAAGGAAGTTTGTACAAAATCGCCAAGGAACCAAACCAATGATGTATTTTGGGTACTTAGTTCAACAGTTGAAAGACTGCTGTTCATACTCTCTTTTCACTAATTATTTTCCTTTTTTCTAATTCTTTTCAAATACATACCTCATTTCTGATACTAAAAACAAGAGGGCTGAATCTGATTGATAAAGTTCCTGTTCTATCAACTATTATTTGTAGCTAAGTGTCATGGAAATTAATTACGAATTTTCCAGTACCAAAAAATAGGTAAACTTAGTAAGGCCCACAATTAATTAGAATCTGCCAGCACCAAGCTAGATTGCGCAGCTAAATTATTCTCTTTTACCCTAATGTTCAATTACAACCTCATTTCGGATACTGAAAAAGCAAGAGGCTCGATATCTGATATAAAAAGTCCTGTAGAAGATGGATGTTTGTACTCCTAAATCTCCAAAGGTAAACCAAAACCATGATTGTCTTATATGTAAAAACTTTAAGTTAAACGACGTTGAAAAGACTGCTCCGTTCAAAATCCTCATTTCACTAATTAATTTCTTTCTTTAATCTATTTTCAATACATACCTCATTTCTGAATACTAAAAAACAAGAGGGCTGATATCTGATGTACTAAAGTTCCTCGTTAGCACAGAAGGAAAAAGTGCTGTACTACACGCCAAAGGAAACACAAACCAAATGATGTCTTTGGCTACTTAAGTAATACAACATGTTGAAAAAACTGCTTGTTCTATACTCCTCAATTTCACTAATTTTATTCTCTTTTATCTATTTATTCAATACATGAGGCCTCAGATTTACTGCATACTAAAAATCAAGAGGGAAGAGAGTACTAAGAAATTGTATTATGAGGTATCCATGAAGAAAAGGACACTTTTGTTCTACTAAAAAATCGCCATAGGAACACAAAAACCAATTGATGTAGCTTTAGGTAATAATTATGGTTTATATTACAACAGTTGAAAAGAATGACTGTTCATACTCTCAAAATCACTAATTTTCTCTTTATCTATTTATCAAGTACAGAGCCAGTCACTAATTCAATGATACTTAAAAAACAAAGAAGGGCAGATATCTGATAATAAAGTTCCTGTAGAAGAAAGAAGTTTGTACTAAATCGCCAAGGAACCAAAAAAACCATGATGTCTTTAGGTTATCTTAAGTTACAACAAGTTTTTTTATCTTATCTTTTATTTTGCTTCAATTCCCTATATTATTTTCTTTACTTATTATCTTCAATACATACCTCATTTTCTGATACTAAAAAAAAAAACAAGAGGGCTGATATCTGATGATAATAGTTCTGTAGAAGAAGGATGTTTGTACTAAAATTCTCACAAGGACCAAAACCAATGAATGTCTTTTAGTTAACTTAGTTACACAGTATTGAAAAGACCCGCTGTATAACCAGAACATCATTTCCACTAAATTATTTCCTGCAATTAATTACATATTTTTAAATGTACAAAACCATCATGTTCTGGTACTAAAAAAAGAGGGCTTTGTATATCATGATAATATAAGTTCCTGTAGAAATGGAATGTTTGTAACTCAAATATCCAAGGAACCCAAAAACAAAGTGAGTGTTCTTTATGTTACTTTAGTGTTTGACAACAAGTTGAAAGACGTGTGCTGTTTCATACATCTCATTTCACTAATTAAAATTTCTCTTAATTACCATATTTGTCAAATACATATACCTCATTTCTGATACTTAAAAAACGAAGAAGGAGCTGATCTGCGATGATAAAAGTTCCTTGTAGGAAGGAAGTGTTATACTAAATCGCCAAGGAACCAAACCAAATGAAATATGTCTTTAGGCTACTTTAGGTTACAACAATAGTTGACAGGACTGCTGTTCTACTCCTCCTTCCTAAATTATTCTCTTTTATCTATTTTCATAACATACCTCATTTCTGATAACAAAACAAGAGGGCAGATTATCTGATGATAAAAAGTTCCTATAGAGAAGAGGAAAGTTTGTACTAAATCGCCATATAACAAAACTAATGATGTCTTTAGGTACTTGGTTACAAGCAGTGAAAGACTGCTGTTCATACCTCTCATTTCACTAATTATTCTCTGTTATCTTCAATTTTCAATACATACCTCATTTCTGAGACTAAAAACAATAGGGGCTGTTCTGATGATAAAGTTCCTGAGAAGAAGGAAGTTTGTACTAAATCGCCCAAATGCGCGCGCGAACCGAGAGAGCACCAAATGTTGTCCCTTAGGTACTTCAGTTACAGACAGTTGAAAAGACTGCCCGTTGTACAATAAGTTCTCATATTTCAGCTAATTAAGTTTTTCTTTACACTATTTTCAATACAAATACCCGCAAATTTCTGAATACTAAACAACAAGTAGGCTGATATCTGATGATAATTTCCTAAAGTAAGAGTAAGGTATGTTTTAACTAATATAACTCCAACGAGCCAGACCAATGATGTCTTTTAGGTACTTAGTTAACAACAGTTAAAGACTGCTGTTCATAATCTCATTTCACAAGATTGTTCTTTATCCTATTTATTCCAATACATACCTCATTTCTGAATACTAATAAAACAAGAGGGCAAATATCTGAATGATAAAGTTCCTGTAGAAGAAAGGAAGTTTGTACTAAACTACGCACCAAGGAACATACTCTATATAAAATTGGTGAAGTTACATACTATGTTGAAAATTAATTTTTGGAAATATTCTCTCAAAATCATCTTAATATTATTACCTTTATCATTTTCGCTAATGCTTCATCCAAACTGTATCCTAAACAAGAGGCGCAAGATATCTGATGATAAAATTCCTGTAGAAGATAGATGTTTTGAAAGTGTGTTATAAAACGCCAAGGAACCAAAACCTACTGATGTCTATAAGGTAACTTTAGTTTACAACAGTTGAAAGACCTGTTCATAATTTTATATTTCAACTAATTATTTTTCTTTTTACCTATTTTCAATACAAATACCTCATTTCTGAACTTAAAAACAAGATGGCGATATCTGCAAATGATAAGTTACTGTAGAGGAAAGGAATGTTTTGCTACTGAAAATACTCCAAGGAACCAAACCAACTCTGATGTCTTTAGGTACTCTAGTTTTACAACAGTTGAATAGACTGCTGTTCATAATCTCATTTCTCATCTAAAATTTATTCTCTTTTTACCTAATTTTTCAATACATACCTCATTTCTGATACTAAAAACAAGAGGGCTGATATCTCATGATAAAGTTTCAATAAAAAAACATGTATTGTACTTTAAATCTCATCACATAGATGCTTTCTAAATTTCCTCAACCTCAATTTGAAAAGACTGCTGTTCAATAATCTCATTCACCTAATTATTCTCTTTTTCACCTAATTTTCAATACAAACCTCATTTTCTGATAACTAAAAAACAAGAGGGCTGATATCTGATTGATAAAGTTGCATGAAGTAGAAGAAGGAAGTTGTGGTACTAAATCGCCAAAAGGAACCAAACCCCAATGATGTTCTTTAGGTAACTTAGTTACAAACAAGTTGAAAGACTTTTGCTCGATGACCTCTCTGATTCATTTTTTGTGCATTCATTTTTTTTTCACGTTCAATACTTCTCATTTTTTGGATACTAAAAAAAGAGCGGGCAAGATATGCTGATGTATACAAGTTCATTTTCTCTAATTAATTTCTCTTTTACCCACCATAAATATATTCAAACACACGATGAGCGCAGTCATTTCTGATCTTAAAAACAAGAGGGCTGATATCTGATGATAAAGTTCCTGTATAATTAGGGAAAGAGGAAGTGTGTTTCTTAAATCGCCCAAGGAACATCAAAATCCAAATCCAATGATAGTCTTTAGGTAACTTAGTTAACATACAGTTGAAAGGACTGCTGTTTGGGACACTCTCCTCATATGGAGCCAATCTTTTAAGTTTGAACCCTTTTTCAAATTTTAACAAGTAAATTTTACTGATACTAAAAAACAAGAGGGGCAAGATATCTGATGATAAAGTTTCCTGCTAGCAAACGTAAAGCGAAGTTCTGTACTAAATCGCCAAATAACCAAACCAATGAATGTCTTTAGGTAACCTTTCAACAGTTGTTGGCACCTATTGTCTACGTCTATCATCATTTACTACCAGTTCTAAGCATTTTGCACTGTTTTTGGAAAAATTTCTGATACTAAAACAAATAATTCGATATCTATTAAAAGTTATAGTGTTAGCAGATGGAACATAGCGAATACAAAATGCAAAAGGAACTCTATAACCAATGAATGTCTTTTATTTACTTAGTTTACAACAGTTCGAACACGCACTGCTTTTTAAAACAACTCAGTTTAAAAATTTTGTTTCTTAACACTAATTATTGCGAATCACATACAAATCATTTCTCGATACCTAAAAACAAGAGGGCTGATTATGTAATGAAGATAAAGTTTAATGTATATAATTTAATATATTTGTACTAAATCTCCCCAAGGAACCAAACCAATGATGTCATTGATGTCCATAGGTACTTAGTTACAACAGGTGAAAGGAGCGGCTATTCATAATCTCTTAAAATCACTAAGCATTCTAATTTTAACTTTTGGTAAAATATAATAACAAACTTTACATTAAAAACATGAAGCCTGATATCTGAAGTGATAAAGTTCCTTGTAGAAGAAGGAAGTGTGTACTACAATTCGCCAAAGAACACAAAACCAATTTGTCTTCTAAAGGTCACCTTAGTTACAAAACCAGTTGAAGGACTGCTGTTCATACTCTCATTTACACTAATTATTCTCTTTTTATCATATATATTAGACTATAACCGAGAGAACCTTATCCCATTTGCTGAAGCTAAAAAAACAAGAAGGGCACATATCTGATGATAAAGTTTCCTGTAGAAGAGGAAGTTTGTACTAAAAATCGCAAAATTCCTTAACCCAAAAATGATAAAGTCTGTTTAGGTACTTAGATACAACAGTTGAAAAGACAAGACATAGTAATCATACTCTCTTTCAACTATATTAATATCTCTTTTACCTATTTTCCTATAACATATCCTCTATTTCGGATAAACTAAAAATCAAGAAAAGGAGGCTGATATCTGCCATGATAAGTTACCTGGTAGAAAGAGTGGATGAATTTAGTACTAAATCTCCAAAGGAAAACACAAACCATGATGAGGTCTGTTATGTACTTAGATTTACAACTAGATTGAAACGATCTGCAAGCTTCATAATACTCATATGCATCAATAATAATACTTGACTTAACTATTAATAAGCCTTATTTTTATTCACCCATTATCATAATCATAACATTATCTGTATTACGTATAATAATATAATAACTTAATTAATAATATAAATAATAACACAAAGGGCTGATTAATCTACCTCATTTATCCTTTAATGTTAAGAAGAAGGAAGTGTGGTGTTAGCTAGTAACCTATCGCCAAGGAACCAAAACCATAAATGAAACCATGTTAACTTTAGGTAGCGTAAGTATTATTAACAAACTGGCCATCTATTTCTCTGGAGAATGGAGACTTCGACCGTCCGTACTAGTTTCGACTACTCTTGAGATTAATCGATATCAACTAACTTCTTTGGACTCTCCTTTTACCAACTCATTTTTCACCACCTCTCACACATAAATGGAGCACCTAGTACAATCTCAAGGACACGAGAACCTTTTATCAAGAAACAAGACAAAAGCCAGTAGGTCAAGACCGTTCAAGGACTAACAATCCTGGGATGAACGATAATGTTCTCCTCGTCACCGTAAATGAGAATGCAATTGTTACCCTAAGAATCGCCAAGGTAACCAACCACATATGAATGTCTTTTTTAAAGAGTTATCTTAATGTCTCAATATCAACCAGAGTTTTGAAGCAAAAGATTGTGACTATCTGGAGATTTCTATTACATTCTCCATTATTTCAAATCTATATTCTATTTTGCTTTTTTACCATCTTATTTTCACAATATTGAGCATCAATCCTCGACTTATATCGTGTAATATAAACTAAATACATATATTAAAAACAGAGAGCAGGGGAGCAGTGGATATCCCAGGGTGCATAGAAGACCCTGTAGAGTGAGTAGTTTGCTTTCGCGTCAGTCTATAGGATAGGAGATGGCGCGTGATATCTAATCGCACTCTACATATTAGAGCCTATAAAGCTGTCGCTAAAATATATAAGATTGTGTACTCTGGAGTGGTAAGAGCGTTAGGCCTTAATAGCGATGATACAGTTTGGACAATACCACGCACTGAATGTTTCCATCGAATCTCCAGTCGACTAACAATATATAGTCTCAGCTTGAGAGTATTTTCCTCATTTCATCAAGATGAGAGGTCAGTTTATATTATATAAATCACCCCGCTTCACAAATTGCTCTCTTCTTGTGTATCACCATCTTGTTTAAATAATAGAGCAGCAGCATGAGAGGGGCTGATATCTGAAATTAGATCTTCACAAATTGTTCCTGTAGAAAAATCTTCATAATTTGATCCTGTAGGAAGATTTTTACATAATTCTTCCTGTAGAAAATCTTAATAATTTCGTCCTGCAGAAAAATCTTCAAAATTTCGTCCTGTAGAAAAATCTTTACAATTTGGTCCTGCAGGAAGATCTTCACAAATTCTTCCTGTAGAATATCTTCATAATTCGGTGCTGCAAATAATCTTCACAAATTCTTACTATAGATAAATTTTTACAAAAGAAGGTAAGTTGATGTTACTAAATTCGATCACAATAGGATACCATATCAGAATGATGTCTTTTATAGGTACTTATAGTTACAACAGTTTGAAGGACAATGTAACTGTTCATTAATATTCATCATTTCACTATAATATTCCTCTTTTATATCTATATTTAAACTATTTACTATACTATACTATAAATTTTTTGATAAAACCAAAAAACTAAAAATTGAGGAGCGAGTCTCCGAAACCATCTTCGCACGACCGCTGTAAGAAGATAAGTGAAAGTAATTTGTACTAAATCAGGCCAAGGAACCAAAAACCTTATAATTGTAATGTCTCATTTTAGGTATCTATAAAATTACGTCATAACATGTTGGTAAAGACTGCTGAGACTCAGGTAAATCCATTCTTCACTCGTCACTACTTCTTTTAATCTTAGGGATTTATTTACAAACATCTTATTAATTAGTTCTCATTTTATCTTTCACGCTACTATTAACACCTCTTATGGGGTAATTCTAGAGTAGGAACTTTCAAAGGGACATTAACCAAAAAAGTGTGCAGAAATATATCCATAGATAGTCATATGAAGTTCCTGTAAGGTATTGAACCGGAGAGAGAAGTTTTATGTATTAACAATTTATATAATCGCCAAGGAATCAAACTAATTATGCTATTAAGAACAAAATGCTATTTGAAATTTTGGATGAGAGGTTGTACATTCTATAAAATCTCATTTTCTTACAGAGTAACTATTTTCGTTGCTGATTCTAATTTTTAAACTTAACAAATCGTCGATTTTAAGATATTATTGAAAGATAATAATATATATATTGATGAAAGTTTTGACTACCTCTGATGATACAGTACTGTAGAATAGAAGGTAGATGTATGTACTTAAATCGCACAGGAACCAAACCCAATGATGGTTCTCAAGTTAATTAAATTTACCCAGTTTTGTATATATTAACATGTAATTTTTTGTATCAGTACACTAAATTGCACTAATTAATTATCTCTTATTTAATCTATATTTTCATATCACATACCTCATATTTGATACTAAAACAAGAGGGCAGTAATACCTTAGATTTGATACAGTTATCCTGTAGAAGAAGGAACTGGGTTGTACTAATCGCCAAAAGGAACGCAAAACCAAATGTGAGTGTCTTATTAGGTACTTAAGTTAACAACTAGTATGTAAAAATGAACCTAGCTGTTCATACTCTTCATAATTCAACTAATTAATATTATCTCTAATTTATTAATATTTTCAAGTTTAAACATACCTCATTCTGATTACTGCAAACCAGATGTAGGCAAGATATCTGATGATATAAGTTCCATTTAGAAGTAAAAAGGAAGTTTGGTACTAAATCGCTCAAAAGGAAAAACCAAAACCAATGATCGTCTTTAGGTTAATTAAACTTAGTTTATTAAAAATTACATGATTGAAAAGACACTGCTGTTCACTAATCTATTCAATTTTATCACTAATTATTTTCTCTAAATTATTACTTATTTAAATACATACTCAATTTCCTGATAACTATAAACACGGACGAGAGAGACTGATACACATGAAGCCTGAATAAAATTAGTTTTTCTTCGTTAGTATTTTAACATAAAGTGGAATGTATTGTGGTGTGACATAAACACTCGCAGACAAAGACACCAACACCTATATTGATGCTCTTTAAAGGTACTATTGTTGGCTAAGTCAAACATGTATGAAGCCCAATACTCTGCCTGAAACCCATTTTCAATACGACTCATTCCTAATGGCAGATTAATTTATAACTTTTGCGGATTTACAAATAATATGGGATTCTGGGAAAATACAAACTCATAGAAATTCTACACGGTTGGAGAGTACGGTCCTTAAAGAATCATTAGAGAGTGAACTAACCAGTCAATCTCAAAATAACTAACAGTGTTTGACGATTGAAAAATTAAAATGCTGTGTGGCATGTATGTATAGTGTATGGAGTAGCAAAACAGGGATAGCTATGAGAGACGTAATCCAACGTAAATCCACTACTACCGAATTATTTAGTAGAATAGTCGTCCTAAAAATGGTAAGTTAAGCCTATTTATGTTAATAGCCTAGACAGTTTGTAAGAGACATGTGACCTGTTGGCAATATTTAATCTTATTGTAAAACGTACTAATTAGTTTGTCCCCTGCAATTTACCGTATTATTACCAAATTGGACTATACATACCTCCATTTCTTGATTAGTGTTAGGATTGGAAAGCATGTTTTAGAGGAATCTGATATTATCATGATCGAAAGTTTATAAGTGGTCGGGCTCGCGCTGATAATGAAGGAAAGACACAGTTGCGAAATTACTAGAAATTACGAACTTAATGAGAACCAAACTCCAGAATGAAATTTCAAGTCTTTGAGAGTTAGAGCAACATGGTGCTCATAGGACATCGACATGGATGTTGATATGTTAACTGCTGTATTCATACTCTGCGCATAGTCTGCACTATAAGCTAATTAATTTTCACCTTTTTTCCTTTCAGCAGTAATTTTCACAAATACATTAACAACTCTATTTGTGGCTGTTATATTGACTATCAAATGAACAAGAGGCAGATTATCTGTTATTGATTTAAATATATGTTCTCTAAGTAGAAAGAACGGCTAAAATTTCATTAACGTTTTGAGTAAGAAATTTGTTTTATGCTAAGTATGTTTAATTGAAGTGTAAGTATTGACGTTAGTGTATCTCTCCATAAATTTTAACCGACTTAATTATATTTCTTGCTCATATCTATTAACCTTATTTTGTGAGCAATTTACTACCCTTTAATCATTAACTCTTGATACTAAATAACAATGAGCGTGAAATAAAATCCATGATTTGAATCCAAGAGAAATGATATCGTTAAGGAGTATATAGAAGTTATAAAGTGTATCGATATTTTCCCGCGGATCTGACCTCTCCAAATCTCATAGGTAAGCTCACACCTATCACACAAACTTGAGAGTACCCATTTAGGTACTTAGTTTTCTATCCAAGACAGGATTTTAAGAATAGTATGATCATGCGACAATGTGAATCATCTATATTACATAAATTTATTATCAAATAAGATTTATTTTAATTTTACTTAATTACACAATATTTTTAAATTAATACATATATAACTGCGAATCTTTCTGAGTCAACTGATAATAAAAAATCAAGAGGAGCTAGAGATTTTATCTTGTAATGATAAAATGTTCCTGGTAGTCTAGTAGACCTGTGGATGGTCGTGTTTTGTTACTAAATTGTAATCCGAAGACCAAACCGAGAGTGATGTCTCTTTCCAGTCGAGATTTTATTATGAGTTTATCTACGGAGGTATCTGAAAGATCAGAACTAATGTCTCGTCATAATCTCTAAAAAATTTGCAACGTAATTGTATTTAGTTCATCAATATTACCTGTGATCTTATCAATACATACCCATGTCATTTCGTAGATCTTAGGCGATCCTGGTGCCGTGTTGAAATGTTCAAAGATTTTTAGACATATACAGAGGAGGAAGGGCTGGTAAAGGTCATCGGAATGATGATTTGAAATGTTACTGTGAGTAGAACGCGGAACCGCTGGTGTCTCAGGCTACACAATACTGCTCATAGGTCAGACCAATAGCTTCGAATGATATAACATGTATTCATTTTAGATCGGTGATATTCGGTTCTATCGAAAACGAGGTGATGGTTTAAAGCGATCTCTGGGTCTGAGTCTATCATAATCTCATCTTACACACGTAAAGTATTTCTGCACTTCTCTTAATCCTCAAAACTTGAAACGAAATTATTTCATAAACTGCTTATGAATTGGAATTGGATGATAACCATAAGATAATGCTATGAAGGTGGGCAATTTATGGGATAATAAGTCTGACTTTAAATTTTGAGGTTGTCCCCTTAGTTTTGAGAATGATCGATGATGAAAGTGAGTTCCTGTAGAAAGGTATTAGGAAGTTTGGTACTAAATCGCATCAAAATATTACGAAAGGGCAAAAAACTTCTCCTACTTCTCCTCTTTCTTTTATTTGAAGTCCAATAGCATTTAGAGTTTTGGAAAGAAGAAATTTATCCCGAGTCGAGAAGTTAATTTTAAATTTCTTTATTATAAGCATCTGAATGTTTTTATTAATTAAAATAGATTCTCACTTAGGAATATTTAATGATGATAGATAAATTTTACTTAATTGCGGGCAAAATTCTTCATCAAAGGTTTTCCAATTTGAACATAGGTTTGTATGCTCTGTACAACTAAAGTTATTCACGATAGATTCTTGTAAATAAGTCGTGAATAGGATCCTATTCATATACGACCATGTGTTATCAGTGGGTTTGACATGAAAATTCGATATAAATTTCTTCTTCAATACTTCTAATGTTATAGACTTCAATAAGAGAGAGATTTTCCTTCGTAAAATTCTAACTATGGACTTCAATAAAGTCAATTAAAGTCAGACTATACCATAAGATCCAAATAACTATCTTCTGCTTTTAGCACAAAGAGATGCGTTGACCGACAACCATCACGTTGTGTACAATTTAACTGCAGTGAGTTAGACTGTACGTCGAACATAAATTGGTTACACATACAATAGATTGTCGGACAGGGGGCATATCAACCATCTTACATAGATTTCTCGACGCAAAATCTTTGAACATTTCAACACGGCCATGGTCAATCAACTATTAGTAATATTTCTTCTAAACACTTCACAATATTATAAGGATCGTGTGAAGTTCCAGAAACTTAAAATTGCGGAGGCCTTCTACATCAAAACACGCGACCAGACATTAACATAAATTTAATGTATTATCTGTTAGACTAAATATCATTTGAATTTAATTATTATATATTAATTTAAGACCATTCTGCTCACAACAGATTAATCCTCTAAGATGTCTTAAGTTTGAAACGGACGCGTCGGGAAATGATAAATAAATATATCTTCTTCTTCTCATATCAATTGTTTCAAAGATATTTTAAAGAAAATTAAAGTTCAGAAAACAATCGTTTCAAGAACTTGGAAATAAAATCAAAACTTTTATTAAAATCCAAAGGCTTGATGTTAAATTCCTATATTATTATTATTAAATTAATTATTATATTATTTAATTAATTATTATTTATTATTATTATTATTATTATATTATTATTATATTTTATTATTATTATTATTTATTATTATTATTATTATTAATTATTATTATTATTATATACGGTGAAATGAGTCGATAAACGATTCCTGGTAAGGAAACGTTTTTTACTCACTCTGACTCCGACTCCTGCCCCGCTTAGCCCCGCACCGCACCGCTCCGACTCTGGTTCAGTCTCCGTAAGTTTTTTTAATTATTATTAATTGATTATTTATTATATTTATTATTATTATTATTATTATTATTATTAATTATTAATATTATTATATTATTTATATATTTGTTTCATGAAGGATTTTTTTTCGGCTCCGGCTCCGAACTTCAGCCTATGGCTCCAATATATAATTTACAGGGTTAGAGTTAATCGTAATCTGTTAAAATTTGGAGGTGTTTAGATGTGAAACCATATCTTTGTTGTATACGAACGGAGTATATCGTCGGGTGTCCCTGGGGCCCCCGAGGGGCCCCACCCCCGTTAAAAAATCGAAGTGTTCGCGATAAGGCTGAAATTTGGTGAGAAGGATTCAGAGTTGAATTTCTAGAGAGAGTTAGTATTGGATCTGAGGAGTTTGGCTCCGGCACCGGTGCTGAGCCGGTGCGGAGCCGTGTTAATAACATTAGTATAACAACAATTTTGGTGTCCTTGGTAACATAAGTTTGTAGAGTTCGAAAAATATGATTGTTATAAGTCCATATAGGGTGTCTAGGGTCCACAGAGGGGGATTCCACCCACATTAAATAATTGTAACGTAGAAAGCTGTAAACTCGGTATAACACCTATCAATAATAAGTTATCATTACGGTTGCCAGTGTTAAATTAACGGTGAGGACCCAGGGGATGGCCTATCCCTTAAAACTTGAATATTAACATGAGCGAGAAACTCCGGTATAGAGACTCCTATCATATAAAGGTATCATTGCGAAACCAGTGTTAAATTATGGTGAGCCCCCCAGGGGGGATGCTGGCCCTCTCAAAACTGAATATAATCGTAGAAGGCTGAAAACTCGCGTATACATCTTATCATATAAAGTAGCATTGCTGAAACCAGTGTTAAATTGTATTGAGCACCCCAAAAGGGGGCTTCCGGCCCCCAAACCTGAAATATTGAACATAGAACCTATGAGACTCCGGTAATA
>JABUQX010126252.1:0-5000 GCA_015478945.1 Trachelipus rathkii
TTTTTCCAAAAATTCGCGATCCCGAGAAGCGCAAATCCAACGTGTTTTTGAGAAAATGATTTGCAAAGTTTGCTTGAACAAAGACACGGAAATCATATTTTTACCCTGTAGACACATGATGACATGTTCTTCGTGCGCACCTGCCCTCACGTCGTGTCCGTGCTGTAGGGGACCTATAAAAGCCACCATTAGACCGATCCTCGCATGAGATTTATTGTTATATTGTATACGTATATATATATATATATATATATATATATATATATATATATATATATATATATATATATATATATTATATATATATATATATATATATATATATATATATATTATATATGTAAAACAGTAAAACTAAAATATTTTTTTTTATTTACATGTGTAAATGTTTTTTTTTAATATCCGATTGCATGAAATCGAACGCATTCTTTAAAATACAAGATATGGCAACTTTGTTTGGTGGGAATATTATAAAATATATTCTCTTTCTATAATATCGATATCTGATAGGATTACCCTTTTCCAAACTATTATTACCATATATATATATATATATATAGCAGATAATATATGGTATATATATATATATATATATATATATATATATATATATATATATATATATATATATATATATATATATATATATATATATATATATATATATATATATATAAATGGCAAATCTTGCTAAGTTAGTATCTTCTTTGAGAGCAAGGTGCTATATAATATAATGATAGAGATTTAAAAATCCATATTTTAAATGATGTATTGATTCAACATAAAGGTAAAAAAAGTTGTCCGTCTGTTGAGATACTCTTTTTCTTTACAAGTTGAATGAATAGTCACGGCCTTTCCTTGAATTTGACTCCCTTTTCGAATTCTTCTTTTCTGAGTTCTTGAGATTCCAGATTCGCAGTTGCGGACTTTTCCTGAATTTTGACTCCCTAGCTGAAAGCTGCATTTTCTTGTAATTTGAAGTTTGGAGAAGGGAGTTTAGCAGAGAGTATCTTTAAGCGAGTATTCTATTTCTTCTGATTTTTTTCTGCCTGCGTATCTCAACGAGATCGTGCTTTATATATAATATTCGTCGAACTTATGTAAAAATTTTGCTTACGCAAATTTTGACATAAGTTCGAACATAAATATAAAATTAAAATTTTTGCGAGTAGTTATAATTGAGAGTACTGCATTACTTCCCACGCTAAACACGGAGTGAGAAAGTATGTTATAATAGTTATATAAGATATAAAAGCTAATCATCATTCAAATGTATGCATATTTGGGGGCATTCGAAAATGCGCACAAACATACAAAACATTTCAATGAAGAAATAATAAAGAAAATATATACATACAGTGAAAAGTACATTCACATGCAAGCATATCTGGTTATGTCCGTAGGCATAAGCATACATACAAACATGTGAATGTAAGAGTTTACAAAATATAAAATGGTATATAAACAAAATTAAAAATATTATACAATGAAAGGCACATTCAAATACTTAGCATATTTGATTATGTCCGTTAGACATAAGCAAATATACAAACATTTGAATGCAAGAAAATACAATTGTTATATAAAATATTAGAGATATCGCACACAAGTTGGTATAAGAATGTCACTTGACGAGGAATCGTGGAACTTTGACATTGGTGAGATTAAGTCCATACGTGAATATCTTGATCCATATAGGCCTAATGCGCGTCTTCATTTTCGAAGAGAAGCTCTGACACTTGGATGAGACAAACTTATGGAAATCTTGAAAAAGAACTTGTTGCGATTCTGGTTTGGTATAGGATTTAATGTTCTACAGCCACCACATGGGCGTCAATCACCTGGAGTAATTTTGAAACGAGATGAAGTGATAACGACCAGGGGGACTGAGAAAGTTGTAAAAACATGGGAGATGGTACTGAAATATTCAGAATTCGAAGAGGAGCCTGAAGGTTCGTAGTGGAATTCAAAATGAGTATCAGACCATAATCCAAAATTAATTGAGAATGAGAAAAGAAGTCCGTATCGATAATGTTTGCTTGCGGTTCGTTTGAGTCATCTTTTTGGAGTGTTCTGATTTGGAATTTGTTGTTTTTTCTTTTTTTTTCCTTTTGGTTGTTATCCTTTGGTTATCAGAAGGCGTTGATTGAAGTTCTGGGTGTTTTTCTCTTGGTTCACCAATTACAGTATATAGGGCAAAACTTGCTAAGTTGGTGGTTTCTTTTGAGAGCAAGGCTCTATATAATTTAATATTATATATTCTCTCTCTCTCTCTTTTTTTTTTTTTTTTTCTAAACTTTCGATATTTTACTAAAAAGAGTCGATGTAACCTATCACGCGGAGAATTTTATTAATAGAATTTTTTCCTATATAATCTGAAGTTAAGCTATTGCTTTTTAAATTAATAATAATAATAATAATAATAATAATAATAATAATAATAATAATAATAATAATAATAATAATAATAATAATAATAATAATAATAATAATAATAATAATAATAAATTAACTACAAATATATATTATGAGTATCTATTACAAACTGTGACCTAACGGTCTTCTAAATAATTTCTTTTCATTTTTTTGTCAAAGAAAAGAAAGAAAGAAAGTCAGAATCGTAAGATTGATTTTATGCTCTTCTATTTTCTATCGTTAAAGAAGACTTTATTGCCTATTAAAGTCCTTTTAAGAGTCCAAGAAATCGTTTATCGGAGGAGACTTTTTTCCCCCTGCGACTATTTCCTTCATTTCTTCCCCCATTAGTTTTATGGCAAGTTTCGAGCGAATTTAATTTTTGAATATGAATGTTCATAGCGGAGATGTAATATTTAAAGGTCTTAGAGTTCAATGGGATTTTTAAAGACTTCTCCGGACAAATATCTGTTGACTAATCTTTATTTAATAATATAAAAATAACAATAACAATACTAATATTTTCACTACTTCAACTACTACTACTACTACTACTACTACTACTACTAATAATAATAATAATAATAATAATAATAATAATAATAATAATAATAATAATAATAATAATAATAATAATAATAATAATAATAATAATAATAATAATAATAATAATAATAATAATAATAATAATAATAATAATAATAATAATAATATTAATAATAATTATTATAATAATAATAATAATAATAATAATAATAATAATAATAATAATAATAATAATAATAATAATAATAATAATAATAATAATAATAATAATAATAATAATTCACTTGTCAATGATTTTTATTGCCAATTTTAAGTGATATCTTTTAGAGCGACTTTGTGATGCTGATACAGCAGAATATGACATTTGTTTCGCTGATTGACTTAGCATTCTGAATATCGTAATGTTTAACTCAATGCTAAAACATAATTGAGCCAATGTGATTAATGATAGATAGTGTGCATATAGTCCACCCACAAACCACATGGAAACTGTCTCAAATTATATAAAAGCAAACATATGAAATATATAAAGACTTTTGAATTTAGCATATTAGCAGGCAAACAAAGTAAACTCATACAGATAATAATCTTTAATGCATACAGGAACGCGCTATAATTACTATCAGGGTTGTGGAGTCGGAGTCGGAGTCGCGGAGTCGGGGAGTCGGTAGTTAGAGAGGAGTCGGAGTCGGAGTCAGAGTCAACAATTTTGAAAAGGGTTTAATCGGAGTCGGAGTCGGTAATTTTGAAGAGGGTGGAGTCGGAGTCGGAGTCGGAGTTGAAGTCGGTAATTTACAAAAGGGTGGAGTCGGAGTCGGAGTCGGTAATTTTCAAAAGGGTAGAGTCGGAGTCGGAGTCGGAGTCGGAAATTTTCAAGAGGTCGGAGTCCATTGTGCACCATTGTGCAATTAAACAAGCTTCATGTATCTTGTGAAACTGTTTAAAATATATTGCCAATCTCTGGTCGGTGCCCCGGTTGTACAACTTGGAGAAGTTCGTGGATATTATTGCAGTATATAAGTTCCATATCTTGGCAGAAGTATGGAAAAAATTTATCCTCTATTGTCCAATAAGCTGTTGTTTTACAATCTGGTTGTGGATATATCTTTTCTCTCATCCTGAATGCTAAAATTTCCGATGCTTCGGTTGGAAAACTTAGTTCTCTTGCGAGTTTAGAAAACTATTTTTAGGTTGTGGTGGGGGGGAGGTGTAAGCATGATAAGTTGTTAGGTATTAAATAGGTTCCTTTATATTAACATTCTCTTATACCGCCCTATGCACTCCGCGTACTTCATTTCTTCAACATCTGAAGATTGCAGGTTAAGTAGTGTAAAGTAAACACTCATATGGAAGCGTCTTAGATTTGTGGAGCAAGTTTCTTTGCTGATTCCAAATCAGGATACTCATACTTACGATTTTAGAGGGATTGAATCATTTTACAATCCAAAAAGAAACAATCATTTTGGTGGTATTGCTACTCTCTCTTTATGAAAGGTATGATTAAGTTTAAGTTTTCCTTCCTCCATTTCTACACTGTCCTGGGCACTAGGCACAAATTTCAAGCTTCAAATTAAAATAAACAATTGTTATTTTGAAAAACCAATGAAGTAATACATTTCTTTTGTTATTGAAGTGAGCGTATTCGTTACAAGTGCAATAGAAGGCATACGGATTATTTAAGCATTCTCGTTGCAAAGACCTGTTATTTTTCTGCAAATAACATAAAAAATTGGAACATTTACATATTACATGCAATGTATAAAGGAATGTAAAAAGATATTGATAATTTACAGTAAAGTTACATTAGGAAAAAACACAATTAAAAAGAAAAATGATAGACTAAACATTTCTGCAACATCAGCAGCTACTTGCCGTATTGAGGTAATATCATAATTCCCAAGAGCAATTCAATAAGAAAATATGAATTCATTCAGTTTTTGAACCACTTTTTGAAAAGAAGGAGGTCAGGATAATTCTAAACGATGACGTCACGTTAGAATGAGGTTCTTATCCTTTGAAAAAAATAATAAATTTATAAA
>JABUQX010126252.1:12500-15000 GCA_015478945.1 Trachelipus rathkii
ACTGGCTTACAAGACAGTTTGAAAAATTGGACTATGTATTCCATTGCAATATATATATATATATATATATATATATATATATATATATATATATATATATATATATATATATATATATACCGTATATATATATATATATATATATATATATATATATATATATATATATATATATATATATATATATATATATATATATATATATATATATATATATATATATATATATATATATATATATATATATATATATATATATTTAATTTGGATTTTAAATTTGAATTTAATTATTATCCTATATTTTGAGATATTTGATTAAACTTTATTTCAATAATACTGTAGATATGTAATACACTGTGTATGAATACTACACAAGGCTACCATTATATTTTGTTAAAAAATGGGCTATGGGTTATGTAAAATAAATCCCTTCCAGCAAATTTTTTAATTATCATGTACATTAGTAATTCCGGTTCCGGCCGGAATTTTGAAAAATTCCGGCCGGAACCGGAACCGGAAAAAATGTCAAATTCCGGCCGGAATTCCGGCCGGACCGGAATTCCGGTACACCTCTACCCCCTACCTCTTGCACACTGTCATCCCCTTTTACTGATTTTCTTATATTTATAGTAAAAGTCATCATCATTAGTACTTACTATTTTGTTTAACCTAATTATGAATATAACTATATGGTATATACTTTATATATGTTATATACTTTATATATATATATATATATATATATATATATACAGGCCTATATATATATATATATGTTATTAACTATATATATATATATATATATATATATATATATATATATATATATATATATAATATATATATATATATATATAAATATATAATATATATATATATATATATATATATATATATATATATATATATATATATTATATATATATATATATATATATATATATATATATATATATATATATATATATATATATATATATATATATATATATATATATATATATATATATATATAGTTTCCATAATGGCCCAAAAAAAAATTTTTTTTTGGCTGATTCCAGAAATGACATTAATTTTTAAAGATTGGCTCTAGTTCTTGAGATACAGGGTGTTCCAGATTTACTCTAATACAAATATCTTTTTTAATGCATATTTTACAGTAATATCGTTTTATTTCTTTTTAAAATAACTTTATATAAACTTTATTTTTTCTATTTTCAGAACACTATGAGTACTTCACGAAGAGCCTGTTTGAATAACTCCAATGTATTCTGCTACATCTGTGGTGAATATTGCCAGGAGAACCAAAGAAGAAATATTACTAACTTTGTGAAGCAAGTATATCTGGCATACTTTGGAATGAAACTCGGAGACCAAGATAAGTCTTGGGCTCCCCATATGGTCTGTAAAACGTGTGTCGAAAATCTACGTCAGTGGAAAAATGGACGAAGAAAAGGTTTAAAATTTGGTGTGCCTATGGTATGGCGGGAGCCAAAGAATCACCACAGTGACTGTTATTTTTGTTTGGTTAATGTGAAAGGTATCAACGTTACAAGAAACGTAAATTTGAGTATCCGGATTTGGAATCAGCAAGGCGACTTGTACCACACTCCGACGATGTCCCCATCCCAGTGTTCACTACACTCCCAGACCTAGCATTGTCTGATGAAGAGGATATCCAGGATTTGGTGTGCACACGTGCAGATAGTGGTAGTGAATATGAAGAAAGTATTTCTACACAGCAACAGTTCTCCCAGGAAGAGATCAATGATTTAGTACGAGAGTTAAGTCTCTCCAAGCAAGATTCTGAGCTTTAGCATCTAGACTAAGTGAAAAGAACTGTCTCAAGGCCGAATGTAAAATAACTTTTTTTCGGACAAGAGAGGTAGTACTTCTTCCATATTTCATTGAAGAAGAAGACCTAGTATACTGTAGGAACATCCCTGGACTCCTACTCCAAATGGGGTTACTTAAATACCGACCAGAAGATTGGCGATTGTTTATGGATAGTTCAACGAGAAGCTTGAAGTGTGTTTTATTGTACAATGGCAATAGTTATGCATCGATTCCAATAGGTCACTTAACAAAACTGAAAGAGGAATATGAAAATATAAGAATGATCTTGCAGAAGCTTAGATATAATGAACACCAGTGGTCTATATGCGTTGATTTAAAGATGGTCAACATCTTACTTGGGCAGCAAAGCGGATATACTAAGTACCCTTGTTTCATATGCTTGTGGGATAGTAGGGCTAAAGAAGACCACTGGGAAAAAGTTGTATGGTCTGCTAGGGAAAATATGACTGTAGGTGCATCAAATATCATTAACGAACCACTGGTTGACAAGGGAAAAGTTATTTTCCCACCACTCCACATCAAACTAGGACTGATGAAGCAATTTGTTAGGGTCCTAGACAAAGATGGTGAATGTTTCAAATATATTTGCAGATTTTTTCCAGGGTTGAGTATGGAGAAACTCAAAGCTGGAATCTTTAGCGGC
>JABUQX010126252.1:22500-42975 GCA_015478945.1 Trachelipus rathkii
CTGCATCCTCTAATGGTGCTTACCATTCCTCATTTTGTCCAACGTCCTTTCAAACCCCTCCATCATAAACTTAGATTTCTGACCAAACTTCCTGTAGTCTGTTCTGACTGCATGTTTTTTTGTATATATATATATATATATATATATATATATATATATATATATATATATATATATATATATATATATATATATATATATATATATATATTTAATATATTTTTTTATATATATATATATATATATATATATATATATATATATATATATATATATATATATATATATATATATATATATATATATATATATATATATATATATATATATATATATATATATATATATATATATATATTACAGTTGTCACCACTACTCACGGGCAGAGCCCTATCGGAGGGGGTGTTAAAATCAACAAAAAATTCAACTAACGCAAACGGCAGATGAGCAACAGACGCGGGCTTTGAAGTAGGGAGATAAAACGAGCGGGAAACACAGAATATGGAAGAGAATTCCACAGAACAGAGGTGGTGGGAAAAAAGGAAGCACCGCAGCGAACTAACCTGGAGTTAATCAACACAAAACTTATGTGCCGACACAGCACAACTTAGAAGCATGAGGGCGTTCAAAGAAGGTATGGTGGCACGGAGGATAAGCTCCTCGAGTAACTTGCCGCCGGTACCTGTAGAAAAGATACACCAACATCAGTCGCTAAAAGATAGAGGGTCAAGGAATTGGCGCACAGGGACAGTTTGAAGCCTCTTGCCTTTGACTCGACCCTATCCAAAAGCCGGGTGAAACCTGAGTCACCTCAGATATGAGAGCAGTACTCCATAAGGGGCGTGGATGATAACTTTAAAACTGGAGTAACTGTGAGGAAGAAAAAGTCTCGCAACTGTCTAAACAGAACTCACAGCTTCCTTGAAGCCACCCTAGCAACTGTTGTGATGTGAGGTTTCTAAGACATTTTTTTGTTTATGGTAAGGCCAAGGATGTTTATATTGTCAACAGAGAGACGAGAGAACCGTCGGAGATAGGAAAGCAGGAAGGTGTCTTAGAGAGGAGATTTGAAGAAGTTGGGTTTTAAAGAATTAAATTTCACAAGGTTGAGACACCCCACCCGGAAATTTTATCCAGATCAGTGAGAATAAAATCGGAAAGATTAAGACGAGAGGCAATTCTAGAAGAAAAGAAGGAGCAGAATTGAAATGATTGAAGAATGAAAGGTCGAGTCATTGGGTATAAGAGTGATAGAGTTAGATGCATCGAAGATCACAATGAAAAGCAAGAAAGTAGGGCATATAAGAACCCTGAGGAACAATCCCACTATTGACAGAAAAGGAAGAAGAAGTCGGCCCATCAACAACAGCCGATATTGAGAGATTTGAAAGAAAGCTAGACATAAGTAAGCAGAGAGAAGGAGGAAATCCAAAGGAGGGGAGCTTGGAGAGCAGTGACGCGTGCCCTACCCGGTCAAATGCTTTGGATATGTCAAGCGCCACTACGCAAGTCTCCCCGTAGTTCCTAAGGGCGGAAACCCATAAATCCGTTAGATAGGAAAGTATATCATCAGTAGACCTCGAGCTCCGAAAACGTACTGGCGATCGGAAAGAAGAGAAATGAAATTCCAGATGGCCTAAGTAGTGAGAGTTGAGAAGAGTTTCAAAGATCTTAGATAGAATACAAGTTAGAGCTATAGGGCGATAGTTAGAAGCTTCCTTTTTTCGGAATAGGATGGACATACGCACGCTTATAACACAGAGGGAAAGTGCTAGTTTTGAGGCATAGGGAATATAGTTGAACGAGGAGCGGGGTCATCACGGAAGCGCACTCCCTCAAAACTCGGGGAGGAATGCCATCCGGGCCACCCGCTTTCCTAACTTTCTTAGATTTCAGGAGCCCATGCCCGATCAAATATAATCACGGGCAAAGACATAGGACACCTGAGAAGAGAAGGAGGAGGAAGAAGAATTCCAGAATCTTCCAGGATTGAGCTAGAGGAAAATAGGAGGCCGAAGAGATTGGCCTTTTCAGTTGGAGATTAGCAACAGAACCATCAGATCGAATAAGAGGAGGAAAGGTAGATTTACAGAAGTTGTTGGAGATGTTTTTAGCAAGAGGCCAGAAATATATATATATATATATATATATATAAAGACTATATATATATATATATATATATATATATATATATATATATATATATATATATATATATATATATATTATATATATATATATATATATATGTAAAAATATATATATTTATATATATATATACAAGCACATATATATATATATATATAGAGTATATAAAAAAAAAGAAAAATATATATATATATATAGTATATATATATATATATATATATATATATATATATATATATTGTCTCGTCTGGTGGACAAAGACCCAAAGACTGGAGGTTCGCCAAATTCCACCAGAGTTGAGGAAAGTTCCTAAGTCAGAGTCAATTAAAGGCCGGCATGCCTTTGATACACGGCGTTTGAAAGTGCCGTTCAAAGAAAAATAGATTAGTCAGTCGAGTACACGTAAGATTGAGCAGAAATCAGAGAGTTGGATAGTGAAAAGATGAGACTGGGTAGAAAAGCGTGTTGCGAGCTCTTCTCAATGGACTAGGCATGCAAATGGAGAGTTCAGACGAGCAGTGTCCATTGCAATATCGATAGTATAAAGAGAGTGACGCAACAATTCGACGGGGAGAAAGTGATTGGAAGAAGTTAGTGAGAACAGGGAAGTTGATAAGACGAAAAGTCCTAGATTCTACCTTTCTGTTAAGACCTGTGGGAGTGGAATCACCCCAGATGTTTGAGATATACTCTATACAGGGGTGAATGATACCCTTATAAAGAACATGGTAACTAAAATTGCGTGAATGATTTCTGAACGAGATTAAGATCACCCAGCCTCTTAGAAACCTGCTTAGAAGGAGAAGTAATGTGATCCTTCCAATTAAGATCATAAGAAAAGTAAACACCAAAAATATTATGGACAGACGAAAATTTGATTTGTGTGTTTTGGAAGATGATATAGTTGTGTGAAATATTATTTCTAGTAGAAAGATGAAGGAACAGTTTTGATTTCAATGTCCCAGATAGAAATTTAGTTGCTCCAAGGCTGCTCTTCTAGTTCAAATTAATTATTACCGTTAGCAGAGATGTCTTTGAAAATGAAAGGAGTAATGAATTGTGAAGTCGTCAATAATTAAAAGTAGAAAGAGAGATGGAGATAGGGCAGAACCCAAGGGAACGCCACTATTTAAAGATTTAAAGTGTGAACGGTGGCTTGTGCAAAAATGTTCAAGAACGAATGCAAAGGATATCAGAGAGAACGTCAGTCACAGAGAGAGAAAAATAGATACCGAAGGAGGGAAGTTTAAAAATTAATGCTTGGTGTCAGACTCTATTGAAGGCTCTCGATATATTTAGCGCCATAACGAAACATTCATCGAAAGGCCGAATGGCAGAGGAATAAGAATCAGAAAGAAGATAAAAATCATAAGCAGAGCCTTTCCTACGATTGACATAGATAAGATTAATATATATATATATATAATATATTTAGTATATATATATTTGGTGTAAAGATCGGATGCCTACATATATATTATATATATATATATTATTATTACATATATATATATATATATATTTGTATATATATGTATATATATATATATATATATATATATATATTATTATTATTATATATATATATATATTATATATATTTATTATATATATATATATATATATATATATATATATATATATATATATATATTTATATAGAAGATATATATATATATATATAAATATATATATATATATATATATATATATATATATATATATATATATACATATATATATATATATATATACATATATATATGTTATATATATATATATATACATATATTATTATATAACTTGGTGGGCAAGATCGGATGCCTACGAAAATTTCACCCAGTGTTGAGGGAAATTGAAGTCAGACCCAATTAAAAGGCCGACATGCCCCAATATTCGGCGTCTGAGAGTGGAAAGTCAAAAAAGTAGCGAGAAAATAGATGAAGAGTGTGAGTCCAGAGCTGCTATGGAGCAAACAGGTGTTGGAAAATAATCGGTATATATATATATATATATATATATATATATATATATATATATATATATATATATATATATATATATATATATATATATATATATATATATATATATATATATATATATATATATATATTATTATATATATATATATATATATATATATATATAAGGTTATGGTCAACCACCGTCTCCAACATTACTGCGGAACTGTGTCAGTTCCAAATAGATAATGATATCCACTTATATTCGCTGTTCCAGATCGTTCAGTTAATTGCAGCATTTAACGGAACTTGGCAGGTACTATTCATCGCTAAATAATGCTTTCAAGAGTCTTTTACTTTTATCAAGAGTCTTTTACTTTTATCCATATTAATACCCTTTGCTAAGAACAGCTATTTACTCCTCCAACCCCCTCCATCTATAGGTTTGACCTTTCTCCAATTGCATATCACTTCGGACATAAAGACCATCTTTGCCAATCTATCATCATTCATTCTAAACAACTGTCCATACCATTTTGGCAACCCTTAATTTGCCCTTTTCAGCAGACATTTCTTCTTGTTGCACATACCCCTCATTCCTACATTTTAATCCCTATCTCTTCTCTTTAATTAATCAGCAAATATCTCGTAAACTTGATTTCAGGAATCTCAAAAAATTTCACTAGCCACTCCATGACACAATTTCTTAATATTTCTACCTGTATGGAACACAAACCTCAAGATTTTCCACCCATCGTTTTTTTGATAGAATTCACGATTCATTCCTTGTATTATGTCTCATATTTTTACATCTAATTTCCTCCTCCATAATATTTTAACTGTCATCTTTCATCATCTTCAGAAATTTAGAAATTTCTTGAAATGCTCTCTCCATCTTTCTTCAATTTCCGTACCATCTAAACCACTTTCCCTTCCAGAGTCTTTACTCTATTTATAATAATTTTCCCTCTTATATTGATCCTTTTTTTATCTTCTTTCCGAAAAAGTTTATTTCTTTCCTGATAGTTTCCAACTATCTTTCCACTCCTCCTCTCATTTGCCCTTCACTTTGCAGCTGTTAATTTTCTTTCAATTTCATTTTCACCCTCTTGTATTCCTCTAATTTTCCCTGGCTATTAGTAGTAAAATGTCTTGTAAAAAAAAAAAATTTCTACTTCTTTTTTCTTTTTAATAATAGCCTTCAATTTTTTAATCCACCATTCAGTACCTTTTCCTTTGCTTTTATCCACCAATATTTCTTACGCTGCAAACCTGCCTTGTAATAATCACTATTGTATCCTTAAAATAATTCAACTCTTCTGTACTTCTTTCATCTTTCGTTCTTTCAGTATTCTCCATTTTTATTTTAATAATCTATCGTATTCAATTCAATATTCATCATTGTGTAATTACTATATTATTGTAAATTCCACACTCCTCGTAAAATTCGATTTTTGCTCCCACCATCTTTTTACCCTCAATATTGCTTTCTCCAAATAAAGATTGTATATACCCCCAGTTGCTACTTTCAAGACGTTTACATTCAACAACCTTTTTTTCTTCATTTGTTTTACACATACATAAGCAAGCAGAGTGCTATCACTAGTCAGTCCTCTAAGCCATGTATATTTCTGACTACCTCCATTATTAAACCTTGTATTTAAAAATTATATATCTCTAGCAGTACATAATTCATGCAACTTTTTCCCATTTTTATTGGTTGTAGCTTAATGGACATTGAATTCACAATTGCTCAAAGTAAACATTTTTTTTTATGTTGCGACTTATATATATTGATCATTATATACATATATATATATATTATATATATTATTATGATTATTCTGTATATAAAAATGGATATTACAAATATTTAGTAGTATTATATATATACATATATTACTGCGCAGTATAAATATATTATTATATTATATTATGTTATATTATATATATATATACATATTTATTATTATATTATATATTATCATAGTATTATTTTTTTTTATCTATATATATATATATATATATATTATATATATATATATATATATATATATATATATATATATATATATATATATATATATATATTATATATATATATAGATAGTATATATTATTATTACATATATTATTATATTATTATTATATATATATATATATTGGTTTGGTATAAATATAAATATATTTTGATTCTTTATAAAAATATTTTTCTGTAAATGTTATTAAACAGTATTTTTTTTATTATATATATATATATATATATATATATATATATATATATATATATATATATATATATATATATATATATATATATATATATATATATATATATATATATTAGTATAGTGACGTGTCAAAATTTGACTGTTTGCGGATGCGGGATGTGATGCGGATCTTAAAGATACGAGGATGCGGATGCGATGCGGATTTAAAGAGAAGAGGATGCGGATGTGATCTTAAAGTAGATGAGGATGCGGATGCGGGTGTGGATGCGGGTGTGGATGCGGATGTTTACTCTTTGAAGTTTGAATTAAAATTATATATATATATATATATATATATATATATATATATATATATATATATATATATATATATATATATATATATATATATATATATATATATATATATATATATATATATATATATATATATATATATATATACATATATATATATATATATATATATATATATATATATAGTATATATATATATATATATATATATATATATATATATATATATATATATATATATATATATATATATATATATATATATATATATATATATATAAATGTCACCAATCTTCCTTGTTTATTCTATCCATGAGTAGTGTTGTAATGCTAAAATTTCAACCGCTAGCGCAAATTACGAAGATGAGCACAGACGCAGGCTTCAAAGTGAGGGAGAGATTAAATTCTGCAGGAAACACAGAAGATGGAAGAGAATCTACAGAACAGAGGTGCGGAAAGAAGGAAGAATGGCAGCGAACTTCAGCCAGGAGTTACCAGTATCTACACAAAACTTCAAAAGTAGACACAGCAATCTTGTGCCTGGAGGTCTTCGTAAAAGTGGTGTATGCGAGGTAAAAGTTTCTCGAAAACCTGCTGGTGATACCATAGAAAAGAGAGATAAAGTACCAACATCGTGCAGCAAAGATAGAGGGTCAAGTGAATTGGAAAGTATGGGACAATTTATGTTTTTGGCTTTGACTCGACCTGTCCAAAAGCCGGGTGAAACCATCTCCCCCAGATATGAGAACAGTACTCCACACAAGCGGCGGATGAGACCCTCAGGTGGCTGGAGTAACTGGAGAAGAGGAAAAAGTCTCTATTCTAAACGGAACTCCCAGTTTCTTTGAGGCCTTAGCAACCGTTGGGATGTGAGGTTTCCAAGACATTTTTTTGTTTATGTTAAGGCCTAGGATGTTTATAGTCAACAGGAGGGACGAGAGAACCGTCGAAAGATATAGGAAAGTTAGAAGGTGTTTAGAGAGGGAGATTTTTAGAAGTTGGGTTCTTAAAGAATTGAATTTCCCAAGGTTGAGACGACCCCAATCGGAAATTCTTTCCAGATCAGCGAGAATAGAATCGGAAAGAGCAAGACGAGGCAATTTTAGGGGGAAGTAAAAAGAAGGATAGAATTGAAATGAGTTGGAAGAGTGAAGGAAACGCAGTCATCGGCATATGAGTGATAGAGTTAGATGTGCAGGTGTGAGAAGATCATCAATGAAAAAGTAAGAATAAAGCAGGAGATAAGACAGAACCCTAGGAACACCACTATTGACAGAAAGAAGAAGAAGTCGCTCCATCAACCAGCCGATATTGAGCGACTTGAAAGAAAGCTAGACAAAGCAAAGAGATGGAGGAAACCCAAAGGAAGGGAGCTTGGAGAGCAATGACGCGTGCCATACCCGGTCAAATGCTCTGGATATGTCAAGCTCCACCACGCAAGTCTCCCCGTAGTTCCTAAGCGGGAAACCATAAATCGGTTAACAGGAAAGTATATCGCCAGAAGACCTTGAACGCCGAAAGCCGTACTGGCGATCGGAAAGAAGAGAATGAGATTCCAGATGGTCTAAGAAGTGAGAGTTAAGAAGGGTTTCAAAGATCTTAGATAGAATATAAGTGAGAGCTATAGGGCGATAGTTAAAAGGATCAGAGCGGCTTCCTTTTTTCGGAATAGGTTGGACATGTGCGTGCTTCCAACACTGAGGGAAAGTGCTAGTATTGAGACATAGAGAATATAGTTGAACGAGGGGCGGGTTGAGCACGTAAGCACATTCCCTCAAAACTCTGGGAGGAATGCCATTCGGGCCACCCGCCTCTAACTATAGACTCAGGAGCCCATGAACCCGATCAAATGTAATCTCAGGCAAAGATATAGGACAACGGAGAGGAGAAGGAATGCCAGAATCGTCCAGGGGAGTAAGAGGAAAAACAGAGGCCGAAGAGATTGGCATTTTCAATTGGAGAGTTAGCAACAGAGCCATCAGATCGAATAAGAGGAGGAAAGGATGATTTTCAGAAGTTGTTAGACATCTTTTTGGCAAGAGGCCAGAAAGATTTGTCCGTAGGAGAACCAAGAAGGTTAGCGCACTTTCGTTTGATGTATTATATTATGTATTGTATTATGTCTCATATTTTTACATCTAATTTCCTCCTCCATAATATTTTAACTGTCATCTTTCATCATCTTTAGAAATTTAGAAATTTCTTGAAATGCTCTCTCCATCTTTCTTCAATTTCCGTACCATCTAAACCACTTTCCCTTCCAGAGTCTTTACTCTATTTATAATAATTTTCCCTCTTATATTGATCCCTTTTATCTTCTTTCCGAAAAAGTTTATTTCTTTCCTGATAGTTTCCAACTATCTTTCCACTCCTCCTCTCATATGCCCTTCACTTTGCAGCTTTTAATTTTCTTTCAATTTCATTTTCACCCTCTTGTATTCCTCTAATTTTCCCTGGCTATTAGTAGTAAAATGTCTTGTAAAAAAAGAAATTTTCTACTTCTTTTTTCTTTTTAATAATAGCCTTCAATTTTTTAATCCACCATTCAGTACCTTTTCCTTTGCTTTTATCCACCAATATTTCTTACGCTGCAAACCTGCCTTGTAATAATCACTATTGTATCCTTATAATAATTCAACTCTTCTGTACTTCTTTCATCTTTCGTTCTTTCAGTATTCTCCATTTTTATTTTAATAATCTATCGTATTCAATTCAATATTCATCATTGTGTAATTACTATATTATTGTAAATTCCACACTCCTCGTAAAATTCGATTTTTGCTCCCACCATCTTTTTACCCTCAATATTGCTTTCTCCAAATAAAGATTGTATATACCCCCAGTTGCTACTTTCAAGACGTTTACATTCAACAACCTTTTTTTCTTCATTTGTTTTACACATACATAAGCAAGCAGAGTGCTATCACTAGTCAGTCCTCTAAGCCATGTATATTTCTGACTACCTCCATTATTAAACCTTGTATTTAAAAATTATATAAAGATTTAACACTTTTGTTACTTTTTGACATATAAGTTGCATTTATGATCCTTTTAGATCCTTGAATAGTTCATTCTATAAAGTAAATAAGGCAAAAAAACCTCAATATGAAATTCACTAAGAGTACCAAAAGTAATCACTTTAATACTGGAAATTATGCCCACTCACTTTATTTTAAAAAAAATAAAAAAAAAAAAATTAAAAAAAATAATATATATTATTATATATTATATATATATAATATATATATTACTATATAAGATATATACTATTAATATATATATATATATATATATCATAATATATAATATAAATATATAGTTATATTTATTAATATATATCACTATATTAATTATAAATCTTAGTTACTAACTATATTTAATGGTAAAAACTAATATACAAGGTTTAACTATTTTGTACTATAACCAATTTATTGTTAAATATTATATACTATATATATTATATATCATAATAAAACTCTACAAAATTTACTTAAGGATGAAATTTTAAGCTGCCCCCCCCTACCTTGGAAGCTGGCGACGCCATGTATTATATATAATATAATATCATATATATAACTGTAAGAAGATTTTGTCATTATATACTAAAATCTTACTATAAATACTACGTAGTTTAAAAGTTTGATTCCGTTCCATTTAATATTCATCACAGGTCCACTTGCTCAACTAATAAGGCTGGGAATAAGATTGTTCAATACAATCCAGACGAGTGCTTATTTCACATTTTCTAATACAAATCGATACTAACATTAGTAGATAGGGCTGCTAATTTGGTTTCTTCCCGTACTCGAACAGAAACTACTCCAGATCATATCGTGTACTGGTCAACGAATTAGACAAATGACTCGATACGCATACACATTCTCTTCAAATACATATAGATAGCCTGCCTCTTTATATTCTCTCTTACGTATTTTGTTTAATTTCTATTAACTGATCTTGAGGTTTTTCTGTGACTTTTGAAAAGTAAATTGACACATATATATACTTTGAAAAGGGTACAATGATCATCTATTAGGCTCACTTAATTTCCATCTAATCTACAAACTCATTATGGAACATCTAGGCATCTCATTATCCTCTACTACCTTTTCCTATTTCATCAGTGATGTCCTATTGATACTTTTGCCGATACTTGATCAGGGGATGGGCTTCCAGAAATCTATATGAAGTTGGATACGGCCGGTTTAGCTCAAGATGTATAAATTCACTACTATACGTTATTATGTAGGGGATGTGCTTCACCGTGCTTAGGCCTAATCTACTAACTATGTATCTCAATAGTAATAACTATATTTACCTACTATATTCCATACTAACACTATTCCCTCAGTTAGTAGATAAGACACTGCACATGTATCCAATACTATATACGATACTATCACGGATAAATGAAAGTAAGCCTAGTACTATTCTGTATCTATACTAACTAATTATATATGCCCAATATATAAATTTAGTTATATTCACTATATGTTTCTATCTAAGACTTTGAAACGCTACTCAACTCTCTCATTTTCTTAGATCATCTGGAATTCATCACTATTATAATTTCCGATCGCTCATATCGGCTTGGCGCAGCGCATCTCGTAGTCTAAGTCGATGATATCACAGTATGTAGCTACTGATCGCATATCGTTGCAACTGTTTTACCTTGAGTTCATCCGCACAAACAAATTAGAATACATAATATTTGGGAAGTCAGCCGAAAGATTGCTAAGAGATTGGACGTAGATCTGGTAGTCTTGATCTATTTTTTCTTCAATTATAATTTTTGATTTCCTGTTATGTTGTAAGTCAAATCAACTTATCTTTTTTTTTAAGCTTAAAGGCAATCTCACCTAGGGAGTACCCATCCCTGCAAAGATTCCTCGTCATAGCTGACTTGTCTTGCGTCTACTTTATCGACTCTCACTCGGGTTTGGATTTCACACGCGCGTGAGTAGGGAACGCTGTAGTTATCCCTCCGGCATGCGGCGACTTTCGGTCTCTCTTCGGACACCTCCCGGGGTTTCTCTATGGTGCTGTTTTTGGCGTCGTGTAAGTCGTGGGGTTCCCCTCCCGACCCATCCCTCAAATTTCTTACCCGGGTATTTAATTCGAATGAATCGTCCTCTCTTCCACCTTGGCTGAGTCATCCTCTACTCCGCCGCTCACTCGGCTCGCGTATGCCCGAGAAATTTGAGTAATGAATAGATTTCAGTTTTTCTTCAGAGCCGAACATTTCAAAAATATTCTGCTACAGTCTCTTCCTCTTTTCTACGGTGAGGCTCGTGCCAGCTCCATCGGGGACAGATGGGGAAGGAACTGTCTTTTCATTACCAAGGATGCGCGTTGAATGGCTTCGAGACAGCACCGCGACAGCCATAAAGACCAGAGAGATGCGGCGGTCGGGTCTCGGGATTGCAATCCACCCAACCCCCTGTGGGGAGGAATTAGTTCCTTACCCCGTTTGTTCCTTCACCGAGAAACCAAAGCAGATCACCGTATCTCACAGACATCTATCTTGCGCTGTATTAACCAGCTAGGGTAATCATATCCCTCTCATGTCTAAACAATATATACTTTTTCCGTACGTTTCTCATAAGAGGATCTACAAAAAACAACATATAAAAAAAAAAAAAAAAGTTAGTACTTGTGACCTTAGAACTTTCGGCTGATTCCAAATATATAATTTGTTTTACGTATGATCTGCCGTTCTCTAGCTACATACGGTTGGTTAGCGGGTGACAGCAGTTCAAATCAAATAGCTAACATCTGGGAACTCTATACCTCGCAGTCACTAAAGACTGCGAGAGAGAGTAGTACATATTAACTGCATAAATAATCAGTCACTTTAAAAGACTCCTAATAGTATCTACCACAAGCTAGCCTCACGCTAACACATAGCCAGGGGCCTTCTAAGTCCGCTCTTAAATATAGGAAGTGTTGGTACTAAAACATGTCTTATCATCACAATAAATTAAGTGAAGGAGAGTGAGAGGGCGGCTCCTTGGTCTGTTAATCCTCGAGATATTTGGTGGCACATATTTACTGTAGAATATCCATTATATATTATAGGCAATAATAAATCTGATTAATTATATTAATCTAGAGTAATCGTATCATTTAATTTATCCTACTTTCACTTGACCCTGCTATACTTTGGAGCATGAGTATTAGTCGTATTATTAATTATTATACCTAATTGTTTAGGTTAAAATATGGAATATCTCTTTCTATATGTAATTGATTTACGAAACCAAATAATGCGTAATACACATGCCTTTTTTTCCAAAAACAATCGACTCAAAATAGCAAATTATTCGTACGATTTCACGGAAACTTCGCAAAATTTAAAAAGCTCGTCAAAGCTTACGTCTTTAGCGAGACAGGGTACGAGGCATTGTGTACAGAAACTTAGGCAATCATGTAACCAGCGTAACCTAAAACTATCCTGCTATGACGCCGCGTAAGCACATATAAGAGAGGTCTTAGTGTCATTATAGCGCAATGATTTGTATTGATAAAGAGTAACTATATTATTCACAGGGCAGTCGCTTATGATTCGAGTTAGCTTATTACCTCTTTCCTAGCACCTATAATATCTGTTCTTGACTATTAATCTGTCGCATCTTCCTATGTTGATTATTATAATTTGTACTGAATTTTAATATTTCTCTTAATTATTCTAGCTTACTTGTGAACAATTTGACAAACACGTGCATACTGGCGAAAACCTTCTGCGTTAGTGATGAGCTTCATAATCAGTATGTATTAATATTATATCCAAACCTCTACTGAACAGAGCTACGAGCCACTATTAGATATGTATAGTGTTACAACTATAGATATATAATATATATTTATATAGAACGTTCCTCTACCTTCAGGAAGGTCTTACGACCTGTCAGTGGGACCATCATCGAGAAAGGTCCTTGGGTTTCCACACGGGCCTAACGAACTTATTATCCGCTGGTCATGGTCACAGGCCTTATCGCGGTATACTACTTGTAGAATAGCATTTCACCAGTATAGTTAGCAAAGCCAACTACCATAATATATAAATGTACTCAAATTACGTCTGATCCACAGTAAAACCATCTATAACTCATATATTAAGTAAAGCAATACAAATTTTCAGGAACCCAACTATTGTTTAACTAACTCGAGCATTTTCAAGACACTTATTTGAGACTATAACTTATATATCACTAACACTATATTATATATTCCATAGGAGCACTATATATATAATATATATATTATAATAAAAATATAAATACTATGATATATATATATACTTATATATAATATTTAATAAATTATATAATTATATATTATTAATAATATATATAATATATATATATAATATAGTATTATTATTAATATAATATTATATATTAAAATTATATATAATAATAAATAATAGTATAATATATATAAATATAATATATATACAATAAGATAATATAAGTAATAATATATATATTATCTATATATATATATATATATATAATATATTAAATATATATATATTAATATAATATATATATAATATAATTTATAATATATAATATTTATATTATAAATATATAATATATATATATATAATATTATATATATAATATATATATATACATATATATATATATATATTATAATATATATATGAATATAATAATATATACTATATATATAGATTAAGATATATAAATATATATATATATATATATATATATAATATATAAATATATATAGATTATATAATTAATATAATATATATAATATATATAAATAAATGTATAAATAATAATATTATTAATATACATATATAATAATATATATATAATATTTTATATAATTATATAAATATATATAAAGTATAATATAATATAATATATAATATATATATATATATAAATATTATATATATATATATATATAATCTTTTATTATATAATAATATATATATATATATATTATTAATATATAATAATATATATATAATATAAGAGGAAAAAGATGATAAAAAATTAACATGATGATAAAGGTATATTGTAGATATAAGTGAAAGTAGAATATATTAAATTCTGAATAAATGGTAGATAAAGGAAGAAAATTTAAAAACTTAGATATTTTTAATGCTAATGTAAATATATCAAAAAACAGCGGATAGAGTCAGGGAGAGCCCCACAGAAAAAAAATCAACTTACACTATGAATATTAAAGGTTAAAGTTGTAAAAGCGGTATGGAATTCGTAAATTAAAATTAGACCTGTATCAAAGTTTAGTTGATTGTTAACTTTTAACGACGCTTGATTGAGTATATATTAAGAATATTCAGAAAAGAATAAGACTATTAACGAGTTTTAATAAGATATAGAGAATTATGTTCGCACGCACTGACATAGAAATAGATATAACCGAGGATATAAGCAGATAGGATAAATTATGAAGCAGAGTTAATAAAATATTTTCTTATGCAGAATTTTAGAAGATGAGTAGTAATAGATGATGTAGTATATTGTATCATAAGAGATAAGAGATAACGTTATTGTTTATATGTATTGAGATAAAAGTTTAATATAAACGCTCAGCTCCAATAAGTCATCAAATGTGGTATGAAAGAGAAACTGACACACGAGGGAGAATTTTATAGATATGATGACAGATGAAGGATTAAATGTTGAGAACGACAGAGGATTTGGAAATAATGAAGCTTGACCGAGAGAGGTTTTTTGAGAGAGTAGGAATGACAATATCGGTATCTATATTAAGAGTGAACACCAGTAACTATGCACGTTCTAATACACTTTTTTATAACTTTGCTTTCTAGTAGTTCTTTAATACTGCAGCAATTATCTTTCCCACTCAATATGAGTTGAGAAGCACATCGACCATTTCCATCATAGGACGCTATTTATCACGAAAGAAAGAAGCCGCTTAACTGTAATACTTTTCTCATACTATTCGCATCTAACTATTAAAAACCTTATGTATTCATCTCTAAGATCTTGAAACGCTCGTCTATCTCAAGTCTACCTTCTAGAATATTTCTGAGAATTCATTCTCTTCTTTCACGCATATCTTTTAGTTCGCTAATATGTGGTTGTTTTAAAACACAAACTCTTTTAGTTATGCTAATTACCATGATTATAATTTTAAACTGAGAGCAATACTTATGTTTTTCTGTCAGAACGTGTGGGTAAACTAAACTAGAGACGCACTTGCGTGTTGCACGCTCTTTGCCCAGACACTCAAACGAAACAATTAGAATATGGACTGGTATCAAAAATGGCTATGACAACTCATCATTGCTCTCTTCAATAGCAAGCTCTCCTCCTTTCTTTAAATTCTCTTTTGCTTCACTTATGTACTACTATCTTTTAAGAGGCGCGAATATCGATTAATATGCATCGCTATGAGCTTCGAATGATAGGCAGATTATCATGTCTCACATTTTTCTGTTCAACTCTAATTTGGACGTATCTCAACAGGTGTTTAATTCTCAAATCTCCTACCATGTGGATTAGTTTTCCTACATGCATATTTGAATTGAATATCTTTGCTTACTCCTCAACATTCGTTGAATCTTACTATTCTGTGAAACACACACAATGCCGAGGTAGAATTCTTTGAACCTTCATTCTCTCACAACTCATTTGTATATATGCTTCATGAATTAAATGTATTCTGTTTATTCTTAATCTAGCAATTTGACCGCTATCTATTCATCGTTCTTTAATTCACTTTTAATTTTATCTGATTTCTTTATTCATTCGTTCATACCACATACGATATTGCCAGGTGATGTCGTATCTCAAACTTGTATGTAAAATTTCAATTCACTTAATTTTTTGAAAACCACTAATTTCTGAAAATCAAATTCTCCCTCTATCTTAAAATATTCCTTTCATAACTTTTCCTACTATCATTTCTTATTTGACGTGTATTCTTTTACGATTTACTCTGCTGATTGACAATTTATAAATCAATCTACTTAGGCCTGTAACCATCAGAATAAAACATATGATCCTTGGAAACCTACATCACATTACTGTTGCTGGGATTGACGTGACTCAAAGAAACTGGGTAGTATCTTATTGTTTATTTTTTTTTTTATTTTTTTTTTTTATTTTTATTTTTTTTTTTTTATTTTTTTTTTTTTTATACAAGTTATGTCACTACTCTAATCCACATTATCATTATTATGGGCGAGATAGCCCATATTCAAAATTGATAGGATGGTGTGTTGGGCACTGCCTCTAGATATAGCACTTTACAAATCTAACTTAATCGACCACATATTAAGCACATTATTAGAGTTACACCAGAACGCAACTTGTTGACAGTGCAGAGATAGATATATAAATTTCAGCCGGAAAAATCAGAGATAGATTGCAGAAGAGAATTTTCTCACATTGAACTATAGAAGTGGCTGGAAACGAAGAAAGCACACTTATTTATGAAAATTAGCGATAACTAGCCTAGTAAGTTGACCAATATCCACATATCAACAATTAAATTCACTTCAATTGCGCCAGATTAATCATATACAGCACCCCTTTGTTAGCTATCCATTATTCAGTATAGGAGGACTATTTTCGTAAGGTGGAGAGTACGCGAGTGCTCAGAGTTCCCTAAGAGCACCTGGCCGCTGCGGTAACCTATAGAAATAGAGAATAAAGCACCAACATCGCGCTCGAAGATAGAGGTCAAGTGGTAATGTTGAGTAAATAGTATTTAGTGAACAATGTTTACTAATTAAAGTTCCTTTTGGCTCTTTGAACTCGGAACCTAATCTCTGTTCCAAGAAGTCCAGCGGTGAATACGCATGAGCCCACTTCCAATGTATAGTGAGAACAGGTACTATCCAATATGCATAGTAGCGGTATTCGAGGCCATTGTATTAATTTACGAGCTGAGCAATCTAGAAGAAGATGGTGAACAATAAGAAGTATCGCCATCGTACTATAATACATGAAAATCCCACAGTTTCTTTGAGGTGCCCTAGCCAACCGTTGTGATGTGAGGTTTCGCAAGGACATTTTTTTTGTATTATTATTAGTAGTTGATATTTAAGATTTTGCAGAGATGAATTGTTTTAATATTTGTCTATATCATTACAGGTATGAAGTAATCGAATCGATATATATGTATTATCTGTCGCTAAAATTGAAGAGTTAAGGTTAAATATAAGATTTGATTGAAGTGTTGCTTCTTAGGAGAGGCTTTCAGAAAAGGCAAACAAATAAGTTATTTGAAGTTTTTAAAGAAATTAAATTTCACAAGGTGGAGCACCCCACCGGAAACCTAATCACATCAGGAAATCGGGAAATTATAGTAATTATCGTGAAAAGTAAATTTATTAAGTATCGAGAGGCATAAATTTCTAAAATTAACCAGCTGCGACGGCTAGAAAATTTGAAAATTTGTAAGATTGATTATAGTAAATGAATTGAGTCTCGATCATTGTCAATCGGCCAAAATTTTAATCGAGTTGGATAGCAGTTAGAATGTAGTGCATATGGTAGATGTAAGATCATAATTAATTATAGTAGAATTAAAGTATATGAATTTATAAATTCAGTAATGAGTAGATTAAAGAAAACAGAAAGCCCTGAGGAACAAAACCACACAACTATTAATTCATCAGAAGAAAGCAAGAAGAACTCGCACCGGCACGGCAAACTTTCCCAAAAAAAACAGAAAAGGCCAAATGTACCTTTGAGCGGTTTGAGAGAAAACCATAGCCGATGTTTAGCGACCTAGAACTTTTTCCTCTTCTCAGTCTACTTCAGCTATAACAAGGGTCCTCCTCCGGCCTTGTATGAGAGTTAACTGTCTCATATCTGGGGGCTCGGTTTGACTCCGGCTTTTTGGACAGGCGTCGAGTCAAAGCCATAAAGGCTATATCTAAACTGTTCTGTCCTCTTTCTCTGGAATGAAATCACTTGAGGAGCGCGTAACAATCTGTTAATTTTTAGTCTACGCGCGTATTGTTGGGGCTATTTATATACTCTTTTATTATCTTATAATTATCGTATCAGTAGCGAGCAATTGAAGTTTTCAGTAAAGGGAACTTACCAAAATAATTAAATATTAATAATAATATATTATAAAATATATATATTAATAATATTAATATAACTCGCGTACACTATAACACTACCTTCACCGTACGCCCTATAGTATAATAGCTACATAGTGGTATGACTAGTATACCTGCCCGGCAACTAGTAAGTTTATATATGTGCAAGTGATTATCGGTATTACATATCCCAAGGTATTCTAGCTTTTGGCTGACGGATGTTTAACCTTTTTTCTTACCACCTATATATAATAACTGTTATTCTTTATTAGTGGAAACTACTATTCATTTACCATTACTTTCATGTGATATTTTATATATCCGCTGGAACTGACATTTAAAATCTCTCAGCTTTCTAACTTCTATTTTAATTAATTGACCTGACGGCTGATAGTTATTCAATTTCTTTGCATGTTAAATTTTATTGTGCGTCTATGTATTGATGGATTGAAATTTATTATCTGGGGTCTCCGTGCAACATCCCTACACTTGAAAACAATTGAGGCGCGGCGGTCTGAGTCCGTGAGTGCGATGTGTCGATATGAGGGAACAGGGTGCTTTTGCAGAAACCAAAAAATTAAGACGGCTTTTGTATACCGTGTTAAAAGTTATTTAAGACTCTGTATAAACTTCCGCTATTCTATAATTTCTTTGGGAGCACGATAAATACGATTTAAAGTCTACTTAATGATTACGCCGTTATTTTTTCTGTTTCAACGATTAAGAATTAGACGTTAACTTTCTCATTAACGGTGCCCACCTTATATTATATATATTATATATATATATATATAGTACTTATATATTATATATATATATATATATATTAATATATATATAATAATATATATATTATATATATAATATATATATATATATATATGTAATATATATATATCTATAATATATATATTATTGACGTTAAATATCCTCTCTACGACACTGATTTTGATATTTTTTCTTACATTTTTATTTTCCTTACTTCATATTTTATCAAGTGAGGGTGTGGACCCCTGTCCTAAAGAAAAACAAAACAAAGATTAAACAGGGGTAAACCAGTAATTAAATGTTCTCCGGTATGAATCATATTAGTTCGAAACTAAATTCCTCCAGAGTATGCCAGCTTTATGCAGACTAGCAGTACAAAATGATTATTAGTTTAAAAGGGCCTGTTTTATTGTGCATAGCAGGCAAGGATAAAGGCATTCTCTGGTATACAATTTGCAATAAACAAGGAGCATAATCTCCTTTTCTATCAAATTCAATATATTCTGCAGGAAAAATTCCTACAGAATATGAAGCTTATGTGGAGTAGTAGTACAAATGATTTATTAGTTTTTGAAGAGAGGCTGTTGTATAATGCATACACAGCAGGAAAGATCCTCCCCTGGTTAATACAATTGCATAAGCAGCATGTACTTGACAGAGTCTCACAACAGTAAAAAGATTATTCAGCGTTTGGCGAAGGAAAGCTGTTCATGTATCTTGCATAACAGCAAGGACAGGAAAGGGATCCCCTTGATATAACATTCGCATGAAGGCAGCGCCCATGTACATTGGTAATGAGTTCACACACGGCTACATATAACCAGAAAAAATTGGCCTTGCCTAGGTTGTTGTAACTACTTCCTTTGGACTAGGGGGAGAGAAATAGACGACAAGAGACGAGAAGAGAGAGAGACAGAGAGAGAGAGAGCGAGATGAGAGAGAGAGAGGAGAGAGAGAGGAGAGAGAAGAGAGAGGG
>JABUQX010126253.1:0-10000 GCA_015478945.1 Trachelipus rathkii
TATATAATAATGAAAAGCCTCTTTGTCACCCAACTATATCATAGTCATATTTTTTTTAAGTTGTATGAAGTAAATTTAAGTTTTCCATCAGAATCAGGAGGTGATACATAAAATGTGAGTCATGGGAAAAATTTTTGAGCAAAGTTCTATAGTTTCTTCTTCAGAAACCCTTTCAATCGAGCTCGATATATGAATGTCAAAGCAAAATCTACTAGGGAGCGCAGTCGGTCACGGTCAAGACCTATTATCTCCTGCATATGTAGCGCTTTCCACAGATACCTTGTTCGTTACACTCTACTATCTTTCTTTCTCGCTCATCGTTTTTCGTGCCTCCGTAAGCTCCATTAAACTTGATTATTCCTTTTTGGTGACCGTGTGATATTGTTATTCCAATCAGACACCTATATTTTTCATGCTAATGGCAGAGACTGACAAGTTTTTGGTATAGAATTATGTTAGCAGTACTACTGTTTGGTTAAAAGATCTTTTTTGGTTAACGTAGTTCTGTGCGGAAATTTACGTTTACGAAATGGGATTATGATCCGACTTACGAATGAGCACTCTTAGTGAATTGGTACTTTGGTTTTTATGGGCTAAAATTTTACGAAGTGATGTACAAAGCGCAGTCTCTGTATACCGAGTTTAAGGCCACTTCAGTCATTCATAATATTCTTGTCAGATATTGATGATTGATACAGGCTTTATGCTAAACCTACATGTGCCCTTACTTGGCTATTCTTGTGTTATAAGTTTTAGTCCGGATTGAATGGTGTCTTCGTATATGTGTTTAAAGTGATAGGTACATTGCATTGGTCATAGCTAGTAGAGTCATTCGTAATTTAGAAAAATGATTCCGAAGAATATGGTGTGGCTACGTATCTATTGTTCACGTAATGTATTAAGGTCTGTCATTTACTTTTTACTTTTCCATTTGGTAATTCCCTTTGTTTAATGTGCCCGTGTGTATATGTTTGAGTATAATCTTATTTTAGTTTTGAAGATTCGGATTACGTAGGGTTGTGGTTACCTGTAGACTTTTCCGTGGTTTTTTGTCAATCATTTATACAATATGTCATTTTCTATACTAGTATTCATGTGGTTATGGACTTTCATTTTATAATGCGATTTTAATTTAAAAGCTGCACAGTTTTTACGATATATATTTCGTTTTTGGACTGATGTTCTATTTATGATTTATTAATGCAATTTCGATTTTATGATTGTTAGGTTTTTCTACTGGTTTGTGTCGTAGGTATATCTAAGAACTTTATTGTATTGTACTATATGTGATATTTGTTAGTCGTGTCCTAAGAATGTCCGAAGAATATATACTTTTAATTTGCCTTTAGTTCCGCTTTTTTTATCGAACCTGATTTACTTGTCACTGTATCGTTTCGTACGTTACGTATTCATACCTTGTTGTAGCCCTTTATCAATCCTTTGCCATGAGAATTTTTTGCTTATTGAATAGAAAAAGATATTACTCAATTTAACTTTTAGATCGTTATATTAAATACGAACTATTCGATACAGTAACGACACAATAATCCATTCTCGCCATTGTGCTTTGTAAATTTGCTATCCTCATCGTTCACTCCACTCAGCGCCGGGGAATGGCTCGCACTGCGACGCGCGTACCTGACTTCTCGGTGACGAGGACCTTCGTAATAAGCCCGCCGATGACGAGTGTCAGACCTGTGACAAAGTTGTCGTCTCCGTTCGGAGAGAGACGAGATGGAAGAGGCACACTTATATTACCGGTTTGTATGCCAAATTGAGGTGCCCGAAGTAATAGACCCTCTTTTTAATCCATATTTTCGGTTTTGCATGAGTAACTTCTATCTTCCTCATTAGAATCTATCGTATTCTAGCTGTCTGATACGAAGCTTGGCCTTTTAACAAGGCATCTTGATGTGTATACATTTAGCTGTCCGGCATTCCCTGAAGAGCGATCCGTCTCCTCTTATCTCGAATATCAAGAGTGGACATGCCTTGCAGCAGGCATATTCCATATACATACCATTTGCTTAATTTCGACTGGGCAGTTCGCATAATGTATAGAGGGCGAGTCATTAGATGTACGCAACTATTGGGATCTAACGCGAGAGTGATGTCTGTGCTACAATACTATTTCCTGTTGTTGGCTTTCGCCGCGGCTTTCCTTGGGTGTGCGTAACCCGTGTTAATCTGGTTTTCTAACTGTTCAGTCCGATCGTGCCTTTCTCATTAAATATTAATCCAGCTTTCGCTTTGATTATGAAAGTGTAACCGCCACTTTAAAGTCCTGTCTCAGCGTATCCCTGTTAACAGATTTAGCACCGTATATCTCGAAGCGCCTAGATATCATATACGCCAATGAGGTATTCCATCTTTCCCAGCGATCAGGTATTTAAATCACGTACAAAACATTTTGAGTTGCCGTATATTTGCGTGACAGCCTGTGCGCTGTTCGTGTTACAGAATTGCCTTAATAACGTATCAGCCAGGCTACGTTTACTTCTCTCTGTGCGTGAAGCGAGTGAGGGCTGCTGAATCAAAATATGCTAAAAAATGGTTTAGTGCCGCTGCGTTTATTATGCTACTCCTATCGGAGTGTGTAGTTGAAATCTCTGGAAGAAACATATAGAAATTACCTCATTTTATGCCACAGAGATCCTATGGTCCCCTGATTTCGCGATGGATTAGATATATTTAAATAATAATTCAATTATTAAACTTTACGTATGGTTAATGCTCTTTTTTATGGAATTTTATATGTATTATACACCTGAAAACTTGTTTTCTGTCCCTTTGATGTATCTTGTTCGTTTATAAGATGTTGGCGGCTGTTTAGTTCGTGCAGCCGGTTGGTGGTGTTAAGTATGTTATGTTTCATAGTTTAGCTTCTTCAGCAGAGAATAAAACTTCTATCTTTGTTTGTCTTATCCATTAGGTATTATCGCTGGTTATACGGGTTAGGGTTATGCTAAATTTTTGTTAAATATACTATGTTAATGTAAAATTTAACATTGTCCGTGTTGGAGAATAGTTTTGAATAAAGTCACGAGTGGATTATGGTTTTGTGCTGAGTCTGTGGTTACTTTTTTACTGTTGATAAGTTGGACCTTGTTAATGTTAGCATTTAATTCTTGCTTAAGATGTGTCAGGCTCCTGTCCGTATATATATTATATCTCTTAAACGTTCTGGCCATGTTACCGCATGGCTTTATAATGTGATAAAACTTTGTTACGGTTTTAGGCATAACTTTCGTTGGCTGTATGATAATACGCAAGTTTGGGTAAATGTTTGTTAAATATTACCATGTTAATCAGTAAAATGTAACTCATGGTTATGTTAGAAACAGCTTGAGCAAGTGGAATAAGTTACGTTTTGAATGTATGTTAGGTTACTGATTACTGTTGTTAAGGCTGAAGACTTTGTTTAACGCTTGACTGTCTTATTCTGTTTCGTAAGATGTGTTAGGTTGTCGTGAGTGGGTTAATCCATAGTTCAGAATAGATGCTAGCAGTTACTTTATTAATGTGATGTTTTTTGGTGTCAGTGTAAAGGTTAACGATAATATGATTAGAGATAGCTGAAATAAAGAAATAGGTTTACGTTGCGTGCCGTGTTAGTTACTTTAAGTGCGTGTTAACGTGTCGGAACTGGTTATGTTAACGACTTTCATTGTAAGTATGTGTTAGTTTGTCTTTTGTACATTAGTCTTAGTTCATGCGGTCACACCAATGTTAGCTTATTGATGAGAAACACTTATTATGTTAGAGGAATTCTTTGATCATATGATAGTTAACCAAATGTTATGATAAACTTTTTGTTAAATATTACCAATGTTAATGAAAATTACATTGTTATGTTAGAGATATCTTGACAAGGTTGTGGACATATGGGTACGTCTTGATGTTATGCTACGTTACTTTAACTGGTTGTTAAGTGTAGAACTTTGCTAACGTTAACCGTTAATTCCTGTGTTAAGATGTTTGTTTGTCGTTGTGGTATTATATTCTTATGTTATAGATGATGTCATAAGTTAAGTTTTAAAATGTGAAAACTTTGTCGAGCGCTGACAATATATTGATGATAATCTTTGTTTAAAGCAAACTTATTTTTTATGTTATGTTGTATTCCAAAAAATGAATAGCTCGAAATGTGGACTGAATCAATACGTAGATCAATATGATCAATCAGATCAAGGATGACAGGAGGAGGTCGATGGTGGCTGCGATGGAGGTTTTGATTTACAGTATGCCGAATCGGTTACTGCTTTAGGTATGGTAAAAGACGTACAATAATTTAGAAAAATATGACCTTAATCAATGACAATAGATCACGAACTGGCACCAGGAGGGTGACTAGGATGGTAGTGTTGGACTGGGTGTTGTTTACTGGATTTAAACTGCTGTTTAGGCGTATGTAAACACGTTACAATTTTAGTAAAAAATATGATTCTTAATCAAACGTAGAAAAGGACCAGGAGGGTGACAGGATGGTAAATGGATGGTGTTTGATTTACTGATTTACTGGCTTAGGGTATGTAAAAACGCTACAATTTTAGTAAAAATTTTGACTAACATAGAGTCAATAGATACAGAATGGTCAGGAATGAGGTTGATAGTGGTTTCGATTTAGTGTTTTACTTAGTCTTGAGGGTATGTAAAACGTACAATTTAGTAAAAATTTGACCCTTCAATCAATAGATCAATAGATCACAGATTGGTCAGGAGGGGGTGTGGATAGTGGTTTGGAAATTTAGTGATTTCACTGCTTTAGGTATCGTAAAACGTTACAATTTAGTAAAAAATTGACCTTATCAAAGATCAATAGTCCAGATGCGCAGAGGAGGTTGGTAGTGGTTTATTTAGTGTTACTGATATTTAGTGGTATGTAAAAACGCTAAATTTTTAAGTTATAGCAAAAACGAATAAGAAATTTTTATTTATTTATTTATTATTTATTTAATTTTTTTTTCTTGATGTTCTGAAACATTATTTTTCGAAAATCTACAGACCTCAATAACATATAAAGCACTCCAAATAATTGTTTGTTATAACGACGGTTTATTAACTCGGCACACGTTGCAGCTGCTCCAGCCCGGTGCCGAGTCAACTAAGCAGCTAAATCATTACCAAGTTTTCCAGATAAATACAACTCTGAATTCCCTCTCTCAAAAATTTCAGCTTTATAACGACATTTTTTTTAGATGGGGTGGGCCCCTTTGAGAGGACGATCGGGGACCCGTAACTCGGTACTATGACGAGGTACGTTATTCCCCAAACGGGGTACAATATTTGACCAGAGATCGGATGTCTCATAAGCTCTACGCCAAGCGTGGAGCGAACGGAGCAAATGCGGTGCGGTGCGGGTGCGGTGCAGTGCGGTGCGAGACAGGTGCAGTGAGCTGAATCCGACGGCCGAAGGACACGCAAGAGGGACTTAACAAAATAATCCAAACTATACAATTTCATATCACGAATGAATATAAGCCTAAGGCTGTAAAGACTAAAATAAATAATAATTACAAACAGACGAAACAGACAGACAGACAAACACAGACCCTCGGTCTGTGTCTGTCGGTCAGGATACAGACCTTCGTCTCGTCTGACATCGAGTCAAGTGTTTCGATTTAGGCGCTAAGTCGATCGCTCAGAATCTCCCCACAAGGGCGTAAGAGCAATATCGGCGTCCCACCCTCGGGGTGACCTCCCTCTATTACTACATCATAAGACGACTTGAAATTTACACGTTTCAATGCTTATGTCCATATTATAGCGTTATATCTCCAAGTTCAGACCTAGTATCTCTATTCTCATATCGAAAAGGCTGGTCTCTGTCAGATTGCTACATAACTACTACGGGCAGTAGTTGCGCAAACCTGCAACCAGGCCAGGAGCCGCCCCTGATATATATAGTATATATAAATATATATATATATATATATATATAAGTATATAATATATAATATATATAGTATTACTATATATATATATATTTATTATAATATATATATATATTATTAATTATATATAATTAGTAATATAAATATATAAATATATATACTATATATATATATATATATATATATATATATTATATAGCTATATAATAGATAAATAATATATATATAATATATATATATTAATAAAAATTAGTATATATATATATATGATTAAAATATATATATATATATATATATAATAATAATATAATAATAATACATATATATATTATATATATATATATATATAATATATATATATAATATATATACTATAGTGTACACATGAAAAAATAAAGATGGCTTGTAATGAAAACTTTATTTTTAATACAAAAAATTATACCGGTACCGGTGGTGAATGGTGTCGGTTATCGTGTGGCAGGGTACAAAGGGTACAAGGGTCGCATACAGATCTAAATTTGTGAAAGTCTTACAATACATCAATAACTACGTTCCGTGCACACCGCTGAATTGAGATCCAAAATTTTGACACCCCCTTTAATATTATAATATTATATAATATATATATATATATATATATATATATAACTATAATATATATTAATAATAAATTATATATATTATATATATAATATATAGGATATATTTTAATATATCAGTTTATATATATAAAATATATATATATATTATAATATATAATATAATATATATATATATATATAAGTTAATTTTTATATAGTACTATATATATATAGATATTATAATAAATATAATATATATATATATATTTATGTATATATATAATATAATATTTAAATATATATATAATATATATAGATATATTAATATATATATATGTAGTATATATTTATATACTATATATATATATATAAATATAATAATATGATATATTATAATATATATATATATATAATAGTATATAATATAATATATATTAGTGATGGGACGATTTAATCGCATATTCATGCCGTCATCGGCAAATCGGTCCATATTTTTCACATCTTATCGTCATCCTCAATTTTGTCCATGCCGATTATGTGCCAATAAGGTGAGGAAGACATTACACCATCGAACTGGAGAAAGTTATGTTTGCTGCATCATAATGGAAAGAGCTCTACATTTAAAGAACTAGAATTTTGTATGTCTGTCCAGTTTCTCAACAATATTAAAATTTTAAAAATCAATGTTTAAAACCCCATACTATTCACTGTATATTAAGAAGTACGAATAAAATATGTAAGTGTGAAATATAAGAACATGACGATTTAATATTCAAATAAGAATTCAATTATTACAGCTTTTCTACAAAAAAAACAGAAAAATTCTGGCATTTGACTTTTCCAGCTGTTTTATACTAATTCGAGGACGCTGATCCAAATTGATCTCAGATAGATTTGCTCTATCACATACCCATTCTATGCAAGCGAACAAGCCGCGCATTTTCCATTGGATTCTTACCCAAAATAACACTGTCACTGTGATTGGCAAGTTGTTTGCCGAGTCATGGACTGCTTTAACTGATAAAGATTCGGTGTTTATAGTTTTGGAGAAGAAGTAGTGTTTAATCAATCGACTAAGTTTCTATTCTGTACATTTCAAATTTATTCACATAATTACATATTACGAAACTTATTTTAATGTATCATATTACAGATTTCATGTAATATTTTTCATTTGCTGAGGTTATGATCTAAACAATGGTACAAACATGCCGCAGAAGAAGGAATGGCCTTATATGACACAGATATCTCTACCTAACATCTGGTGGGGGCTTCACTTTGCAGGATCAAAGGCGCAACTATTAATACCTTTGTCAAAGGGTTGTATTTGCCTAGGACTGGAGACCATAGACAAATATGTGAGATTCCTCCACAAATCGGTGCAAAACGTGTGGTTGACAACTTTCGATCAATGTCAAGAGGAAAGAATTGCTAGAGCTGGATTTGGTTGTACCAATGTTTATAGAGAACAAACAAAGCCATATTGGATGACTGCTACTCGTCTGGCACCTTGTCATGTAAAAGGTTTTCAATGAGACAAACCAAACACCACTAAACAATACTCAAATATCTCATCTGCCAACGACCAGTGTGAATACTGATTATTATATAAAATTATAAACAAACCACCAAAAATTAATATTAACAGGAAAACTTTTAATGTATTAATGCGGTTCTTTAATGTATTTATACAAATTTAATAAGAATGAATTGAACAAATTTAATTTCTTGCCTTATTGCAAATCCTTGCTGAAATTTATAAAATATACTTTTTCAATTAATCGTCAGTCAAAATTTCTTTTCTTAATCATCCCATCACTAATCGTCCAATCGCATCGTCAAAAATCTGTAATCGTCCATCACTCTAATGATATATATATATATAACTATATATATATATATATAGTATATATATTATAGGATATATTTATTATATATATAGTTAATATATATATTATACTATAATATAATATATCTATATTTTACCTCCTTCACACATGCCCGGAAGCAAATATAGTGCCCGTATTCTTTGTTCAAAGTGAATAGCGGATGAGGTGTCCCGTCCCAATAGAAAGTTTTGTCGTTAATGTCCCAATCATCTGGGTCCTCCACATAAACCTTTCCAAGTGGCAGCACTGATCCACTTTCCTGTATATATACTATTATATATATATATATACTATTATACGATATAAATATATATATATATTATATAAGTATATATATATAATATATATATATATATATAGTATATATCATCACCCATCTTCTTTCCCCAAGACTGGGGTAAGGTACGTAACATGCACCGGAAACAGAAAAGTAGTAGAAGAATATGACGCAAGTCGAAAAGAAAGCCCAGCCTTACCGCCCCCTTTATACCTTTAGTGAGAACGCGTCGCAGTCAGGAAATCCACCCTAGAGCTTCACGGGGCCACGACGGACCTTCACTATGGCATCTCGTCAATGTGTTGTTCATGGCCCAGGTGGGCCACAACCATACCCCATCACAAAACCCTGCCATTCACCCCTAATATGCAAATTTCTTTCTAACCTCCCCCAGGTATTCCTTTATACAAAAAAAGACACCAAAATATGATTTAAAGCAATAGATCAATAAATTATAGATGGGTGGTTGGGGTGGTGTGGGTGGTTTGCTTTACTGCTTCATTGCTTTACTGATTTAGGGCCAATAAACTGTTACATTTTTACAATGATAATTTATTTAAAAAACTTATTTTTATGTTATGTTTTATAAAAAGGACACCAAAATATGACTTAAAGCAGTAAATCAGTTGATCATGGATTGGAGGGAGGGTTGGGGTGGGTGGTTTGCTTTACTGTTTACTGCTTCACTGCCTTACTGCTTTACTACATTGGGGTTTTTAAAACAATTTTTTACGTTATAAACAAGAAAAGAAAAAATAATTAGTAAAAACAAAATGTTTTAAACAAATAAAATAAAAAATGAATATAAGTTTTTAAAAAATATATATTTTTTAAATAAATAAAATTAAAAATAATTAAAATTTGAAAAATAAATATTTTTTTAAATAAATGAAATTAAAATAATTAAATAAAAAATGCTTTAAAACAAAATAATTTTTTTGAAAATAAATAATAATAGATAAATAAAATTAAAAAAAATAATTAAAATTTGAAAAATGAATAATTTTTTTAAATAAATAAAATTAACATCAATAAAAAAAAAAAAAGTTTTAAAACAAAATAAGTTTCTTTAAAAAAAAAAATAAAGTAAAAAAAATTTGATAATAAATGAAATTAAAATTTCTTTAAATAAAAAATTAATAAAAAAAAAATAAAAAAATAAAACAAAAAAAAAAAAAAAAAAAAAAAAAAAAAAAAAAAAAAAAAAAAAAAATCCGTGTTTCAGATTAGAAAAGAAATATATTAGTTGACGTTTATAAAAAGAAAACGAGATTTTAAAAAATAAATGTCTGCCTTCTACCTTTAGAAAACGGTTATCTATGTGCGATGCAATGCAAATGACGACCTGCACATGTTGAA
>JABUQX010126253.1:15000-20000 GCA_015478945.1 Trachelipus rathkii
GTGGTATTGTGCACAAGGAATTTGTACCTTCAGGACAAACAGTTAATCACATCTTTTACAAAGATGTCTTGGAACGACTTCGAAAACGAGTTCAGCGAATCAGAACAGACATTGCAGACGATTGGGTGCTGCACCACGATAACGCGCCATCTCACACTGCGCTCTCAATTATAGAATTTCTGGCGAAGAAAAACATTCAAGTACTTCCACATCCTCCATACAGCCCAGATCTAGCTCCGTGCGATTTCTACCTCTTCCCTAAGTTGAAAATGAAGTTGAAGGGTCATCATTTTGGGACGATGGAAAACATAAAAAATACTGTAACACGTGAACTAAACACACTTCAGGAAAATGACTTCCGGTACTGCTATGAACAGTGGAAGAAACGTTGGAACCGCTGTGTAACCTCCCAAGGGTCATACTTCGAAGGAGATAACTTGTAATTTCAGGTAAGTCCAATACATAATTAAATACGACATCAGTACACTTACTTTTGGGACATAACATATATATATATATATATATATATATATATATATATATATATATATATATATATATATATATATATATATATATATATCATATATATATATATATATATATATATATATATATATGTATATATATATATATATATATATATATATATATATATATATATATATATATATATATATATATATATATATATATATATATATATATATATATATAAATAATATTTTTTTTTTTTACAGTTGTCACCCCCACACGGGCAGAGCCCTATTCAAGGAGGGGGTGTTACACGCCTCAGAATCGAACAACTAACGCAAATTACGCAGATGAGCGCAGACGCAGGCTTTGAAGTGGGGGAGATTAAATTCAGCAGGAAACACAGAAGATGGAAGAGAATTCCACAGAACAGAGGTGGCAGGAAAGAAGGAAGCACCGCAGCGAACTAGTCTGGAGTTACCAATATCAACACAAAACTCATGTGCAGATACAGCACCCCTTGTGCTACGAGGGCGACGTAAAGGTGGTGGTACGCGGGTGATAAGTTCCCTCGAGCACCTGCCACTACGGTACCTATAGAAAAGAGATAAAGCACCAACATCGCGCCGCAAAGATAGAGGGTCAAGTGAACTGGAAAGTATGGGACAATTTATAAGCCTTTTGGCCTTTGACTCGACCCTATCTAAAAGCCGGGTGAAACCAGAGCCCCCCAGATATGAAAGCAGTACTCCATACAAGGGCGGATGAGGCCCTTGTATAGCTGGAGCAACTGAGAAGAGGAAAAAAGTCTCGCAGTCTAAACAGAACTCCCAGTTTCTTTGAGGCCACCCTAGCAACCGTTGTGATGTGAGGTTTCCAAGACATTTTTTGTTTATGTTAAGGCCGAGGATGTTTATATTGTCAACAGGAGAGACGAGAGAACCGTCGAAAGAGATAGGAAAGTTGGAAGGTGTCTTAGAGAGGGAGATTTGTAGAAGTTGGGTTTTTAAAGAATTGAATTTCACAAGGTTGAGACGACCCCACCCGGAAATTCTATCCAGATCAGCGAGAAAAGAATCGGAAAGATTAAGACGAGAGGCAATTCTAGAAGTAAAAGAAGGAGCAGAATTGAAATGAGTTGAAGAATGAAGGGTCGAGTCATCGGCATATGAGTGAATAGAGTTAGATGTGCAGGTGAGAAGATCATTAATGAAAAGTAGGAATAAAGTAGGAGATAAGACAGAACCCTGAGGAACACCACTATTGACAGAAAAGGAAGAAGAAGTCGCCCCATCAACAACAGCCGATATTGAGCGATTTGAAAGAAAGCAAAGAGAAGGAGGAAACCCAAAGGAGGGGAGCTTGGAGAGCAGTGACGCGTGCCATACCCGGTCAAATGCTTTGGATATGTCAAGCGCCACCACAAGTCTCCCCGTAGTTCCTAAGGGCGGAAAACCATAAATCAGTAAGATAGGAAAGTATATCGCCAGTAGACCTCGAGCGCCGAAAGCCGTACTGGCGATCGGAAAGAAGTGAATGAGATTCCAGATGATCTAAGAAATGAGAGTTGAGAAGAGTTTCAAAGATCTTAGATAGAATACAAGTAAGAGCTATAGGGCGATAGTTAAAAGGATCAGAGCGGCTTCCTTTTTTCGGAATAGGTTGGACATGTGCGTGCTTCCAACACTGAGGGAAAGTGTTAGTATTGAGACATAGAGAATATAGTTGAACGAGGGGCGGGGATAGCACGGAAGCACACTCCCTCAAAACTCGGGGAGGAATGCCATCCGGGCTACCCGCCTTCCTAACGTTCGTAGATTTCAGGAGCCCATGCATCCGATCAAATGTAATCACAGGCTAAATAAAGGCATATCTATATATATATATATATATATATATATATATATATATATATATATATATATATATATATATATATATATATATATATATATATATATATATATAGATATATGTATATATATTTATATATACCATTTATACAATCCTTTATACCCTTTCTTTCCGATTTGTGTATTTCTTTTGTTACTTTCTGTTCCATTGTATGATGCGTCATACCAAAAATCTGGATGAAAAAAAAAAACACAATAAAATATATATATATATATATATATATATATATATATATATATATATATATATATATATATATATATATATATATATATATATATATATATATATATATATATATATATATATATATATATATATTTATAAATGTATATATATATATATATATATATATATATATATATATATATATATATATATATATATATATATACAAAATTAAACATATATATATATATATATATATATATATATATATATATATATATATATATATATGAAAGTGATCTTGAATCAAAATATTTAGCTCTCAAGATAGTTCAACTCTAAAGCGTCAACGTATCTGACTCTTAAGAGTTGAACTATCTTGAATCAAAATAATTGGCTTTCAAGATGGTTCAACTCTACAGCGTCAGGTACGTTGATTCTCAGTTGCAACATGTTGTGGTTCGAGCCCAAATGTGGAAGTCTTCTTTATCTCTCCTCAATTGATCTATATTTACATCTTAGAATGTTTATTTTTATTAACAAAGTATTTTCTTGTGCTATTATGATATTTTGTCAAATTCAATTTGAAAAAGTTAACTTGAACAAGAAGTTAATATTGGCCAAAAATTAAAAATTTTGAACATTGTTAACGACTTGTAAGACTTATTAAATTGATATAATAATGATTTAAATAAGTAAAACTGTTTTGTCGTTAAACTATTTTTAATATATTTTTCTTCCTCTCAAACAATTTCTGAAACTTTACTAATCTCTCTCTCTCTCTCTCTCTCTCTCTCTCTCTCTCTCTCTCTCTCTCTCTCTCTCTCTCTCTCTCTCTCTCTCTCTCTCTCTCTCTCTCTCTCTCTCTCTCTCTCTCTCGGTATATAGGGAAAGTTATAGCGGTACTCTTTACCCTTTAATTATAAGCTCCTTGTATATACTTCCGCTCTTAGGAATAGAAACGTAAATAATTAATTAACATATATCGAGTTCCCTTTATATATATATTTATAAAAAAAAATATATATATATATATATATATATATATATATATATATATATATATATATATATATATATACTACATATATATATATATATATATATATATATATATATATATATATATAACACGATAGATATATAGATATATATACATAAATATACTATCACATATAAAAATATATATATATATATATATATATATATATATATATATATATATATATATATATAAAAATATATATATATATATATATATATATATATATATATATATATATATATATATATATATATATATATATATATATATAATATATATATATATTTTTTTATATATAAAAATATATCTATATACATATATATATAATATATATACATATATATATATATATATATATATATATATATATATATATATATATATATATATATATATATATATATATATATATATATATATATATATATATATATATAATATAAAAAAATATATATTTATATATATATAAGTTAAAACAGTTGGGAATAAGAATTTAAGACGATCCTGGCTTTGCAGCTAGGTGTGGAGCAAAACACATAATTAAAAATTCTATTGGACAAAAGAAGAAAAAAATATTAATTTTAAAAGTATACTATAGAGCAGTGGTTCTCAAACTTTTTCGATTCGCGGCTCCCTTGACTAATTCAAGTTTGCCGAAGTCACCCCATGTTAGATTCTAAAAAGAACGTTTTACAATTTATAAAATAGGGTCTATTATTAATCATTAAATTACAATAATATTGCATGATAACAGCATGCCAAAAGCATATATATATATATATATGTATATATATATGTATATATATATATATATATATATATATATATAGATAGATATAGACAGATATCGAGATGTATGTATATATATATATATATATCTTCTCATATATATATATATATATATATATATATATATATATATATATATATGGTATATATAAGTGAATAAATTAAATTTATCTTTAATTAGTCATTAGTGGGATGGATGAGCCTGTTGATCGCCACACATTTTCGAAAATCTGGGAATCAGATTGGATACAGCCACCCTCATTTCGTTTTCTACATTGATTTTTGATCGATATTTAGTTTTTATTACAGCTACAGCTGAAAATCCAGCTTCGCATAAATAAGAAGTCGCAAATGGAATTAAAATTTTTTGAGCTTTACCGCTCAGAAGTGGATATTCATTTTTTACCGACATCCAAAATTCTGTTAATTCCATGACACTAAATTTTATTTTCAACGAATTGTCGCAAGACAATTCAATTAGATTCTCTTTTTCCGCAATGGTAAAGTCAGATGGAGCAGCAACATTAAATGGATCCTGAATCCATGAAAATTTATCCATATGATCGTTTTTAAAATATTTCTCAAACCCGGCAATAAGCTGTGATAAGTG
>JABUQX010126253.1:25000-29269 GCA_015478945.1 Trachelipus rathkii
TCCGGATTTGGAATCAGCAAGGCGACCTGTACCACACTCCGACGATGTCCCCATCCCAGTGGTCACTACACTCCCAGACCTAGCATTGTCTGATGAAGAAGATATCCAGGATTTGGTGTGCACACGTGCAGATAGTGGTAGTGAATATGAAGAAAGTACTTCTACACAGCAACAGTTCTCCCAGGAAGAGATCAATGATTTAGTACGAGAGTTAAGTCTCTCCAAGCAAGATTCTGAGCTTTTAGCATCTAGACTAAGTGAAAAGAACTGTCTCAAGGCTGAATGTAAAATAACTTTTTTTCGGACAAGAGAGGTAGTACTTGATAGAGAGAGAGAGAAACACACACACACACACACACATATATATATATATATATATATATATATATATATATATATATATATATATATATATATATATATATATATATATATATATATATATATATATATATATATATATATATATATATATCTATATATATATATATATATATATATATATATATATATATATATATATATATATATATATATATATATATATATATATATATATATATATATATATATATATATATATATATATATATATATATATATATATATATATATCTTTATATATATATATATATTTTTACTTCTATATATTTTTATATATATATATATATATATATATATATATATATATATATATATATATATATATATATATATATATATATATATATCAGTGATATGCAGCTGGAGCCACTAGATTTTGTCTAAGATAGAAGGAGTATGACACGAAGCGAGATATTTGAAAATGGAAGCTCAGTGGAGTATCTCAAGCTTTCAAATTGATTTCCTTTTACAGAGTTTATCCCTATTTTGCCAAGAGGAACGAAATTATAAAAAATTATATTTATTTCTTTATATATATCGCCTACTTCTGTAGATAATGAGGGAAATATATAACATCAAAGTGTCTATATAAAAAATAATTTAATGAATCTTTTCACTAGTCGTTCAGCAGAAATGTCAAATGAAATGAGAAGTCGTAACATAAGATATAGTTGAACAATGTTTTTAAAAAGAAACTATTATAAAATTACAGGTTTATAATTGTCTCATTTCACTGTATCTTTAAACGTTCCTATTTCTTTCACTTTCACTAGCTATATATTACCTATAAAATATTGTTACTAGTTAAAGACTACATTCATTAGGAACAATTTGCAATGATTTCCCATGTTGATTAACAGAGGGAAAATGGTTTGAAGGATCAATAGTGCTTGCACTCGTCTCTGAATACAATATTGCTTGTTGCGATTTATGCAATGCAAAATATTTACTGCCTCCTCCTTCAGAACACTATTTTATATGTATTAAAATGTTAATTGCTAAAATATTCACTATATTTTACAACATAAAACGTAAATACTGCTTTTTTTTAATTACATTTCTCGTAATAACTGACGACAACAGTTTTAACACGTGCTTCATTTTCATCTTCTGTTAAATTAAAACTTTTCATGCACACTTGAAAGTTGATACCGAAACCTCTAATCATTAAAAGAAAAAACAAAAATATAAAGAAGAGAGAGAGAGAGATAGATAGATAGATAGAGAGAGAGGAGAGAGAGAGTTTGAGAGAGGCTAGGTAATGTGAAGAGAAATAGGTTTAAATGTTTTTACGTATGAAGATTTACAAATTTTCAATATTTATAGAAGTTGCGAAGAGATATAGGGTGTTTTGTAAGATCCGAGTGATCTCTGATCACTGAATTCTCTGGTTGAGAGATGTGGAGATTAGCTAGAAAGGAAATTGCCATGTGCTTGAAGGCTCGCATCTTCAGCTGTAGGCTAGTTACCATGTCAAAGTTTCAGCTCATAGAAATGCTTTCTTTGGTTTTAAAAAATGTTCCTATTGAGTCGTTATTGATAAAAGATACAAGATATTTATATTGAGGAAAGTTTTTCTTTACGATATTTCTAAAACGAAAGGGAAGAGCATTGGTAAGAGGTGTAATGTAAACGCACATCGTTTGTAGAACATTTAGGTTGGCATATGTTATCGAGAAAAGAAGAAACTAGTTTATAAAAAATGTTAGTAGGAAATAGGTTAAAATTCGAAAACTTTCGTAGAAAGGAGATTTCTTCATAGAAAAACTTCATTCAAGCAGATAAAATATAAAACTCTGTTTATATATATATATATATATATATATATATATATATATATATATATATATATATATATATATATATATATATATATATATATATATATATATATATATATATATATATATATATATATATATATATATATATATGGCCAGCATCCCGAAGAGGCCAGGCATGTAACTAGAAAACTATAACATCTACAGGAAAATAAATAACATTTTTGATTTCAGCAAGTAATTTCATCGACAAAACTTAAAAAAAAAAATTATTTTATTCTAATATTTATTAATAACACCTTAAATATTAGTATAATCTTAGACCTGGCAAGTCTACGCTGTGATTGACCTTGAATCCTGCATTAGTTCACGATAGCAAAAGTTGCCAAATACCATTTTATTTTTACGCTTTGGAGAAAATGTTATTTTTCCTTTTTATATCCTTTTTAGGGGGTTCGAGCCGACGGAGGGACAGAGGGGGGACGAAGTCCCCCCCGTCGGCCGAGAAACCCCGACTTTATCCATCTTTAATTTTTACCCTTCGGGTATTCTTTAGTTATAAAAGAAAAAAATTCAACATTTGGCAACTTTGCGCGCTCCCTCCGACTACTCCAGCTTCTTCGTAGTCTCAAAAAACTGCAATTTTTGCAACATTTTTAACAATTTTAATTTTTTAAAAAGCGTTATTTTTTTTTTTTTTTTTTAATTTCAGGGGTAAAAATGTCTCCTGATTAATAAAATGATATTTATTTTCGTGTAGCTGTTATAGTTTTTTAGTTACATGCCTGGCCTCTTCGGGATGCTGACCTATATATATATATATATATATATATATATATATATATATATATATATATATATATATATATATATATATATATATATATATATATATATATATATACAAATATATAGAGACGCAGGCAATGATATTTTTCGTACTTTTTTATAAACTTCTGACACCTTTGCAATACTATTTTACTTAAGCTAGGCTATGAATAGCGTGAGGCTTTTGATTTTGAGTTCGATTTTTTTTTGTAAAAAAGGCATTTCTATTACGCATTATTTTGCTTCACTAATTTTATTAAAGGAAAATTCTTTCAGACGTATGAATTTATTAATTTAAATATTTAGTACAATAATAATAATAATAATAATGATAATAATAATAATATAATAATAATAATAATAATAATAATAATAATAATAATAATAATAATAATAATAATAATAATAATAATAATAATAATAATAATAATAATAATAATAATAATAATGTCACAGTGTCTAAAGCTGACATCATGTAACTTGAGAACGGCAGCACCTACAGTAAAACAAAATATATATTTGGAATCAGCGGAAAACTTTAAGGAGGGGTTTTTAATGTTTTTTTTTTTTTTTTTCAATTATTCATCGGAAATATTTTAAAAAAATTTATTTTCCCCATTTAGGGGGCTCGAGCCGACGGGGGACAGAGGGGGGGACGAAGTCCCCCCCGTCGTCCACCGGGAGGCCGAGAGACCCCGACTCCTGCCATCTTTGCGGTTTACCTTATGGTATTCCTTTAGTTAAAAAGAATAAATTTTTTTTTTTTTTTTTTTTTTTTATTCACTTTAACTAAAGTAGCAACCACGAACCCCAAAAAAAGAAAAATAAAAAAAAATTTTTTAAATATTTCCAAAAAAAAAAAAAAAAAAAAATTTAAAAACCCATTCTTAAAATTTTCCGCTGAGTCCAAATCAGAACTGTAGGTGCTGCCTTTCTCGAGTTACATGATGTCAGCTTTAGACACTCTGCTATATATAGTATATATATATATATATATATATATATATATATATATATATATATATATATATATATATATATATATATATATATATATATATATATATATATATATATATATATATATATATATATATATATATATATATATATATATATATATATATCGAAACTAGATTTATGCCACCGAGTTGCGCCGTTGCGCCACCGAGTTGCGCCTATGCGCCTATGCGCCTATGGCGCACTATCAATTCGTAGGCGCAAAGGCGCATAGGCGCAACAATTTTTAAAAAGGCGGACTAAGCAAAGGCGCACA
>JABUQX010126254.1:0-20000 GCA_015478945.1 Trachelipus rathkii
GACATTTAGTGTTACTAGAATATATCTATGACAGATGATTGACAGCTGTGAAACAGCCAATCCATCCATTTGTGCAAGCAAACCTAGGGCAATGATTCATGCTTTCTGCTTCTCAAAAAACAAAGCACCTTTTAGTTTTCTAAAGAGAACGCGGCTCAGTACAGGTCTACCACGAGGATAATGATGTGAGAGTGGATATGGCGTGCACTTCCAGGTTTCACAACCAATTTTTTTCACAAGAGTCTTGCACGTTTCAAAGGTCGCGACTTAAATGTAATCTTATCATTTTTACAACGCTGATCTATAACTTCCAGCGAACCTGCCTCAACACAATTTTCCCTGACAGTGCTTCTCTGTGCACGAAAGCGTGAGTGTATTTCAATGAGGTACATTTTCCTTGTAAAGCTGGCGCAATAAAGACCCTTAAGCTTCCTGAATCAATCTGATGGTGCACCATCCAGTACATTGTATTTCACAAACAGTCGGAATTCCATAGAAAAGGGACCGATGGTTATTGAGAGTAGAGGGGGGAGGGACGGGAAAAAGGGGGGAAAATTGCGAAATTATAGGGCCGCGGTACTAGTTGTTTCCAACTCCTTTGCAAACCCAAAAGCCTTGTATTCCACGATATAGTTTACGTATTAAATCTTCAGAATCCAGAACTTGATTGTGCCGCAGTAATAACTCAGTATTTTCCATCTATTTGAAAGCAAATTTATGGTGAGTTTTATATTATTATCTGCGACCTTGTGTCATTTATATTATAATGACCATTTTCAGATATTTCTCACGGAATCAATAGGTATTGGTGGTTGAGCAGAGGAACTTTTTGAAATTTTGAATATGTTCTAACGATAATTTGCCACTGCCGGCGCCGATAATGATATCTCTCCATGCTAAGCCGTATGAGGTTTCATTTCTTGCCTACTGCCAGCTAGAGTTCCGGCACTTTATATGCCAGCATGCACGCCAAGCAGAAGCGTTCACTTGTATGCGTAAATCTCGTCTCAACATTATCTAGATACCGAAGCTTTTTCTTCTTTTTCATTCTTGAAGTTTTCTATATTTAGCAGTCTGCAAACAATAGTGCATGCCAGTGTATTCGGTGGCATACACCTGCCGCGTGCTTTACGTCAGCAAGATGTCTCATTAAGGTTTTTGTCTGTTCCCGGCGGCGCCGGCTAAACCATCTGATCCGTATTCACCACACACTAGCAAAGGCAGACAAAGAATTATCTGCATCGTAGTAGTATCAGGTGCGAAATCCGTCAAGAGCACTAACTACTTTGCTCTCACTGCGCTATTTTAATCTAAATTCGCTCGTCTTATTCTTTAAAGAAATATCTGTTTGATTCGCTTTAGATCCTTGATCGGATCAATGATAATTGCTTCCAATTACTACTACACTTACAAGTATCGGCTGGTATAGTAGTTCGTGATTCTTCCGTATTATACTTGCAAAAATTTGTAGAACAATTAATCTAGCCACAAAGTTAAAAACAGGATATGCAAAGCAGTTTTTTGTAAATAATAACAATTAGACATTGAGGTTACGTCAGCACTTAGATGAGGTCCATATCAGCCACATAAGAGGCATGCTGGCGGTACGTAATCTTACGGCTAGGCAGAGCAGCCTTCATAGTCTGCAACTACGTCATAAGTGATATCAAAATAATCACATTAAATATGACGAATAGACTAGTGAGTAGTATAGGGTGTATAATCAATACTAAGGTATAGTAATATATATATACTAGTAATATTAATATCTACTAACTAGTAATATAGCTATATTATATTATAGTATGTATAGTAGGTATTAGGTATCAGGTATAGTATATCGTATGTATAAGTATAGCTATATCATATACATAAACTAGTTACTATATATTATATGACTATTACACTCTTCAGTAGATGCGAGAGCCCAGGAAGGATTCAGTCAAGCCTTCGACTTAAAAAATTATTTGCCCTTACATGAATGAGTAACTAACATATTTCAATAAAACGGCCATATTAATGATGCCTATACAATATAACTTAAATACACGCGCGCGCACCCCTAGACTAGCATGACTCGCGCGCACACATAAGTGCCGCGGCACACCGGTTGGGAATCTCTGAATTAAGCCTTTCTTGTTTTTCTTTTAATCCCAATGTTTTTTTCTTGTATTTCTGTGTTTTTGCATTTTTTATCATTTTTTTTCTTTCGCGAAATAAGTTAAGCGTAATAAACCTTTATGGATATTTAATCAATATTTAAGTAAATATATTTTATTTTTTTATCATACAATATTTAGTTAAACTCATTTTCGTGATAAGTATATTGAAAAGCTATTTGAACCTTATCAAATAGCAAGAGATTTGGATATCAAAAAGCAGTCTGAAGTATAAATAAACAAAAATTGATCATCACTGTAAATACATGAAATAGTTCAATGATTAAGTATAAAAACAGAATGGCATAGGTATTGTGTTTGGGAGGGTACAATAATCTGCTCTGGAGTCTCAACCATTTAGAAACAATTAGTTATAATAACAGCCTAGTTTGAATGAAACCTTACGATTGAACAGATCTTCAAGTGAATAAAAAAAAATTAGAATTTTTATGTTAATAAAATAAACAATATTAGAAAAATAAACCACAGAAAATTAAAATGAAAACAAGCTCCACTTTTGTGCACTTAGAAGTCCTAGGAAGAAAATAATTTCAAATCTCTTTCCCCCACCGTCCCAAACATAGAGAAACAACTAAATTGAACATTTATACCTATGAAACTCAGATGAGGATCTGGTAAAAAAATAATCTATACATTACTGCTGAATAGTTGACGATAAAAAAGGTTTTCCCTTTTGCCTTTTCCCTTCATTCAAAGTTAATATTATTAATCTTGAATCTATAATATAGGTAAATATTTATCGTTAATAATAATAATAATAATAATAATAATAATAATAATAATAATAATAATAATGAATAATAATAATAATAATAATAATAATAATAATAAATGAATAATAATAGTGAATGAATGATAAATAATAATGATGAATAATGAATAATAAATAATAATTAATGAATAATTGATTATCATTGTCGTGTTCAAACCATTTTAATAAATCTTGCTATCAACAGAAGAAATTTCTTTAAATTATTCTAAAATAAAACAAAACAATTGATTTAAGTATAGTACCAAGCTTTCGTCCGTACACTTCTGACATTTTTGTTTACAGATAATAATATTATTTTTACCCAGTCCCACTACTTCGGTGTTCTTTGTAAAACTAATAACGAAAAAAATAGTAAAATTAATAAATTTTAAAGTTTGAGAAGTGCCTACATTTCGCATGTATTTTTCATGAGCGACGTTGTGACACCATTAGGACGCTCATGGTTCTATTTGATGTTATAGCATATTAAGTTTAAAAGGGAAACGTTCCCGTAGGCACAGGATTCATTAAAAAATGTTTTCTTTATGATGGAGAAGCTGTTCTTATGCTGTTATGGGATATTTGGTGGTGTTGCTTCTTTAAAGATGTTGAAATATCTATACTCGGCTGATCCTACTTGTATTTGCAACATTCTCATGTTCGATGTTGACAGTATTCGTTGTGTGCACCCGAATATAAGAGGCGTTACCATCCACTTTCAGAACATTGACAAATCTGGTACAATACGGTTGACTACTCTGCACCACCCGAAAGCGCTTCGGCAGTAAGAGAAGCACGGAGCTCAGTTTTCAATGCTTATTAGTACGATCCTTAAAGTATAAAGCCTCTTTCTTTTTTGCTTGTTAATATGCTCTTTTAAAATTAATCATGAATTCTGTTTTCTCCTCGTTTTTTTGACTAAATTTCAGTTTTATCAATATTACTACAGCTATCGTTTCGGTAGAAAATGATTTCATGGGAATTGCGCCTAGGGGAATCGTGGGCATTGCTCTTAGGAAATATAGAACAGGATGATAAACAAAACTAGTAATAGGAAATCGTTCCAATTTTTTAAGAACATCTTTAAATGACAGAAAAGTCAATGTAAGTTAACTTCTCTAACTTTTAAATTTATTAATTTTATTTATTATTTTTGTTATTCAGTTTCAAGACATTTATGTTATCAAATTGTTAAAATTCTTAAAAGTAAATTTACAATTTTAGAATTTGAATGATACGGACAAAAGTTCGGTACTATACTTAAATCAATTGTTTCTTTTATTCAAGAATAATATTCTAAAGAAAATTTCTTCTGTTGAAAGAAAGTACTTTCAGGAGGCCTGGTAGGGGTTTAATTTAGGAAAATTTCATTTTTTTGCATTCTCGTAAGATTTGTTTATGCATACCATAGAAAGCAGCTGGTCTATTGAGCGGAGCTTGTTCTCTATAGAGCCTACAAAATTTGCAGCCCGAATAACCTGAATAAAGAAATCTTCACCGTGCGTATAAAAAATAACTTCGGTAGATTCATTCGCTCCCATTCTCCAAGGCTCATTCTTTACCAAATGCCAAAAATAGGTTCTATCATTAAACCCCTACCAAACAACTAATTGCAACCGAAATATACTGACCAATTCCCAAAGCTATACCAAAAGAGTATATCAAAGATATTTACCGAATACATACAGATTGTGGGAAAGATTTACATTCCAACGAGCGTTCGTTCTTCGTAGAATAATACTGAAGCGACGGTTGACGCATTAGTCCAACGGTCAGACTCCTTCAATGGGTCACGTTTTGACTATGACGTCAAGCAAGTTGCCCGTACCTTTACACTTGTCGTCAGATTATATATTATATAGTATATATATATAATAATATATATATATATACTATTATATATGATATATATATATAAATAGTATCGTATAACTACATTATATATATAATACATATATATATATACATATATATAAATGATACTACGTATAAGTATAGTATAGGTATATCATAGTACATATAGTCATATATGTAGAGATATATTATATTATAGTATATATGAGTATAGTATAGTAGTTATATCATATATACTTTTATCGATAGGTGCGATATAATCTTGAGCATAAGAAGCGAACAGACAACATGCATTAGAGGTAATGATACGAATAGTATTGTTGCGAACTAAATTTTCCCAAAAGTACTCATTTTTTGGATTTATTGTTTTTTGGGTATAGATCACTAACGAATAACCACCGTGTAGTCGCCCTACTGTCAGGGCACGGGGTCTCTCGGCTTAGGTGGACTACGGGGGCGATAGTCCCCCATCCGAGGATGGTCTCCGGGAACCCCCGTCTTTTGGCTTTGTGTAGTTCGCCGGTTCCCTCCGCACCATCCCTCGCGGAGGTATGAAACGTCCCCCCCTCCGTCCCCATCGCTCGAGCCCCCTAAAAAGGGTAAATTTGCTCCATTTGTAAGGGGCGCTCGTTGACTCAGCTTCGCCGTTAAAAGGTACCGCATAATCACTTTACTTGACATCGCACTGGTTGCGCGTAAACGTGAGCCCTAACTTTATGAATAGACCTGTTTAGTTAGCTGCGGACAAATATATGCCTTTATGTAGTTTATGATAGGTTTCAGTAGTTTGGGGCAATATATATATTATATATATATCATAATATATATATATATTATAATATAATCATATATATATTAATATATATATATATAGTATATACGTATATATACATATATATATATAGTATAGTATTATAATAGTATATATATATATTTATCGATATATTCATACTATATATATATCATATATAATATCGATATATATACCTATATATATCTTTAAATAACTATTTATATTAATATCATTACATAAACAAGTTTTTAAATTTTTTCGAGCTTGCTCTGCAAAAAGTTATGTTCCAAATCCGTTACCACTCGTTAAAGTATATCCAAGGCATAAAATCTATTTAATTGTTTTTGGGCTAATTTGCACATCTGTGCACCTCTTGAATATGGATTAGTCCTAATAAAATAGTTCTCCAATTAGGGTAGGGCAATGCTCATGATGCATGAGCCTTTTTATTCTAATCTTAAAAAGAAAAGTGAAAATAATAAATAAATAAAACAACTAAAAGGATTTCTTTATCTTCCTTAATATTAATTGAGAGCTTTGCGAATTCTTTTTCAGCGAATCAAATTTCATCCTGCGTAGTTGTCAAGTACTAATTTAAATTAGTTGTGAATGTCTATCTCATATTTATTAATTAATTTCTTCTCACACTAACATGATGCACCGATAAGATTGTCCTCATCTGAAACTGTATTTTTTTAAGATCTTTATACACTTTTTCCATGACCAAAGTACTCAATCTCTATCATACATTACACAGGTACATATACCTCACCGCAAGACTCATAGCTAGCACTCAGACTTATTTCTTTTTAACCATCAAGGGATTTAATTGCACTCACAGCACCTTCATACTGCAATTACACAACTTTCTTACTAACTCGGCTCATCCGTTTCCTTTATCGTCCACATATTAAAACATAATATAATTTAAAACTCATTCACTGTTTCGCTAGCTCCATCTTTAGCATAAACTTCATACACGAGGATGGTCTTAATTCCACTATACATAATTCATATAACATACTTATCTTGCTTTTTTAAATATCTCTTCTTGTGAAACTCACGTGAAGACGAAAATCCTCTGCTGAACAAGTTCGTTTCTCATAAACTTCTTCTATCAGATTCACTCGCAACAAAACCACTATCTATACTATATATATTATATACATATTATTATCTCTTTATTATATATATATATACTAAGATATATTATAATATATATAATATAAATGAACAAAAATTAATATCCTAATTATATATTTTTGTTTATTAATATAACTTGTTTATTGACTTCATAATTTTAATTCAGACTATTTTCATAATAAAATTATAAAATTCGTATTATATATATTATAATATAATATAATTATATAATATATAAATATAATTATAATAATTATAGTATGATATATATATAATAATAATATTAAATATATATTATAAAATAAAATATATAATAATATATTATAATTAATATAAATTAACAATAATACCCCTAAATTTAATTATAATAATTATAATATATATATAATTAAATTAATTATAATTATATTATATAATTTATAAAATAATAGTTATAAAATATTAAGTAATTTGATGTTTTAAATAGTATATTAATATATAAAAAATTAATATATATAATTATATATATAGATAATAATTATATAAATTATATGAAATTATAATATATATTATATATAAATATAATATATATGATTTATAAATATTTAATTACTAATATCATAAATTATAACTAATATTATATTATATAATTATAAATTATAATTAATAATATAATAAATATATTTATATGCAAATTTATGTCCATATAAAAATGATATAAAATATTTTTTATCTATGTTTTCTAAGAATAATTAATATTATATAAGTTATGTATACACTCTAAAACAAGTAATATATAATAATTAATAAATATTAATAATTTTAATTTATATATATTATAAAAATTTAATATAGTATATATATATTATTATATATATATTAATATATTATATATATATATATATAATATTATATATTTTATGTTATTTAATTTATAATATATTATTATATTATATATATTTAAGTAGCAACAAATATATTCTAATATATAATTATATATATTATATTTATATTATATATATATATATATATATATTTATGTTTCTATATTATATTAATATATATATATATATTTAATATATATATATCTAATATAATATATTTATCTATATTTAATATATATATATTATAATATTATATAATTATATAATACTATATATTAATATATTTATATATGTAAATATTATATATATTATATATATATATATATATATATACTACTTATTATTAATTTATATATATATATATTATATATAATATAATGTAATACTATATATACTATATATATATAATTATATTATATTAATATATATTATTATATTTTACTATATTAATTATATAATATTATAATATATATAATAATTATATATAGAATATATATATAATATATTAAATATAGATACCTATATATATATTTTATATATGATATATATATTTATATTTATATCTATATATATTATATAATTAATATATTCTTAAATTATTATATATATATATATTAATTATTATTATAATATTTTATATATAATATTTATATATATATTATATAATTATACTATTATATATTAATATACCTTTAATAATAATATATATCATATACATTATTTATTAATTTATATTATTATATATATATAATATTAATATATATATATATATTATATATATTTTATATATATATAATAATTTATATTTATATATATATATATATATATATTTATATTATTATATATATCTATATATTATTAAACTGTGAGAGCATCTCTTCGGTCTATTTTCCTCTAACTATACCATTAGGACGATTCTTCGGAAATTTACTTTCTCTTTATCCATCTAGGTGTCTATGTTTTTGCTCGTGATGATTTAACATTTGTAATCGGTGTGCATGGGCTCTTTGGATTATGAACGTTTAGAAGGCGGGTGGCTAACGGATGTGCATATATATCCTACGTAGTTTTAGAGGAATGATGTTACGTTGCTAGACCGCCTCTCGTTCAATCTATTTCTATTGTCTCAATACTAGTTATTTCTCTCTGTGTTGGAACATTCCATACCTGTTCGAAAAAAAAGGAAGCCGTGCTCTGTAATTTAAAAATTCGCCTATACATTACTAATCTAGTTTTCATCTATCACTTGCTACTTGACTACTTCTATTTGTTTCTCTCCTCCTCAGATCATTATGAATCTCATTCTCTCAATATCTTCCTGTCACCGTAAGGCTTATCGGCGTTCAAGGTCTAATTGGTGTTAAATATATTCTTTCCTATTTAAACCGTTTTTAAATAATGTGTAATATTATACCGCTCTTTAGGATATATTCAAGGAAGAAAATTACGTGGCAAGATGGCGCTTGAACATATCAAATATTCTGCGAGAAGAGCGTGCTATTAGCCTTTCTCTAATACTAAGTCCCTCCTTTGGGTTTTCCTCCTTCTCTTGCTTCTTATGTCTAAATTTCTGTGCTGTCGCTCAACAGCGGCTATCAATTTGTTTATTATTATTTAATGTTATTCTTACTTGTCATTATCTTCTATCAATATCAATAGTGGTGTATTCCTAATATCTAGGGTTCGGTCTTATTCTCTTTAATTCTTAACATTTATTACTATTAATATGATAACTTCTCAATTGCACAATCTAAAATCTCTATACACTCATATACTGCGAGGAAATTCGAACTAACTCATCTACGATCATCAATTTTCAATTCTGCTCCTAGCTCTTTTATACATTCTAGAAATTGCCATTCTCGATATTAATCTTTCAATTCTATTAATGCTCCGTGATAATATCTGGAATTAGAATTTCGGATTGGGGTCGTCTCAAATCCTTGTGAAATTCAAATTTCTTTAGTTCAATAACTCTGCAAATTCTCTTTCTCTAATAGCATTTACTCCATTAGCAAAGTTTCTCTCATCAGCGTGACGGTTTTCATCTGTCTCTCTGTATGACAATAAATAAACATTCTTGGGGCGTTTAACAATAAATAAAAATGTTTCTTGGAAACATCACATCACATCCGGTTATGCTAGGGCGGCATTTTCTAAAACTGGGATTCTGTTTAAGACAGTAGAGACTTTTTTTTCATGCTTTCTCAGTTAAATTCCAGCTTATAATCAACAGGGCCTAATAACCCTCCTTGTATGGTAAGTATTGTATTTTCCAAATATATATCTGGAGGGGGAGTGTCTGGTTACAACAAGCGGTTTTTGGACAGGGTCGAGTATCAAAGACTCAAAAATGGATCTATATAAATATGTCCCTGTAATATTTCACATATTAACTATGACCTCTATATTTTGCGGGAGCATTTTTGGTGCTTTATCTCTTTTTAACTTAATAGGTTACTAACAGCCGGCAAAGGTCGTATGTAGAGGCCATCCCACCCTCGCGTACCAAATACCAATAAAATACTCTCAAGTAACACGAATACACAATAAAAGTAAGCCACAATAGGTGGCTGAGTAGTTCTGCAACAACTCGGTAGTATATTGTGTTGATTCTTAGTTACATCCAGGCTAGTTCAGTCTCCTAGATTGTCTTCCTTCTTATTACTGCACTAAATATTGTTTCCGATTGGAATTCTACTTTCCTCTTCATGTGATTTCCAATTGCTGAAATTTAAATATCTCCACTCAATTTTTAAGCTGCGTCTGTGGCTGCCGACATGATGGTGGATAATAATTGCCTAGCGGAATGTATACTTTGAATGGTTGGCAACACCAATAAACTCATGAAATGATGGGCCTCAGACACCTGTGATAGGTGGTGTAGACATAATTTTATATATACTTTATATAATTATATAAATTACTACTTTATATATCAAATATATTATTATATTATAATAACAATTAAATATTATATATATATATATATATAAATATATTATTATATATTTATATATAATATATATTATATATATATATATATATATATATCTATATATAAATATATATGTAATATATATATACTATATATATATATTATATATATTATTATATATAATAATATATATCATATATATAATAATATATATATATATATATAATATATATATTTATAGTATTATTATATATAATATATATATATATATATATATATATATACTTTATTATATATGTTTTATATAGTATATATATTATTATATATATATATAATATATATATAAATATATATATATATGTATATCATATATATATATATATATAATTATATATATATTATATAATCATATTATATATATAGGCGAGATGGTGATTGTTGGAAATTTTGGAAGTTGTATCAAGCGTTTCATCGGAGTGTTGGTTCCGCAGGTAATGGGAGGAGAGACAATATTAGCACTTTTATATAAGGGTAAAAGGGAATAAGGTAAATGTAAATTTTATTTTATTTTGTTTAGTTTATTGAGTGTTTTGTAGGGAAGATATATGTGTCGGAATTTTGGTCGACAGAGTGCGTCGAATGACTAAAGAACTAGTTTGGGGAGAAAGGTGCGTTTAAGAAGTGGTGAATGATGGTGTGGATCAATCATCAACATTGAAACAAATGATCTGGGATAAATGAGGGAGGAAAAAGATAAATTGTATTTAAGGATTTTAACGGTTTGCACAGGCGTATATAGCATTAATTAGGCAAGCTCTTGGAGGTGTTTATGGATTAATGGTTTGGTGGTAACTCTGAATGAAACAAAAATATGTATGACGATAGGGAAGCGTGTTAAGAATAAATAGAGTCGAAGTGATTGGTTTATATTAATAGCGGAGTGAGACAGGGATTGCTATGTTCCTTGGCGATCATATGTTATAGGATAAGTTATGAAGAATTATGGTAGGGTGACAGGGAATGTTTTATAGTGATGGAGAATAGAAAGAGAGTGGGGGATTCCTTACCTATTATATGAAGGATGATTTGGTTTTTGTGTGGCGAACCTGAGTGAGTTTGAGAGGAATGGTAGAGAGATTTGGTAGAGTGGTGTAAAAGGAAGGGTTTGAAAGTAACGTAGATAAGAGTAAGGTTAATTATGGTTGTGAGTGAGAAAGTCCTCGGTGTTAAGTTATGTTAGTTGGTGAGCAGCTGGAACAATTGTCTGAATTTTAATATTTAAGATATATGTTGATTTATTTATTTGTTATTGCTGAGTGTAGTAGGAAATTGTGAATGCACTAAGGTGGCTGGGTGAGTTAAATGTTGGTGGATATAAAGGGACTTAGTTTTGAGTGTGCTAGAGTCTCTACATGAGGGTATGTTTGTTTCCCCGTGTTAATGTATAGTAGTGGGACTATGGTCTGAATAAGAGGTATAGATCTAATTACAATGTGTTCAGATGGACAATCTTAGTGGCGTGCTAGGTGTGAAAGAATGAAAATGAGGTGAACGTATTAGAGAAGTTTGTTTGGTGGTGTAAAATGGGGTAATGAGAGATAATGAAAGTAGTTGGATAGTTTAGGTCGTGTGGAAAAGGAATGGATTGATAGTCGGTCGGTTAAACGGATGTATTGTGGTTAGTGTGCTGGGAATCGGATGGGAGACAGGAAGAAGTGAATGAGTCAGAAAAGGCTGCATGGAGAAAGGATGTGAAGTTTGGCAGAGGCGGGAAAGATCGCATAACAGGCAGCTGAATGGAGGGTTTTATCAAGGAGGTAATGGTTGTAGCCACCTGGGCCAAGGAATGAAACCCACATTGACGAGATGTCCATAGTGAGGGTTCATCGCGGTACCGTGAAGCTCTAGGAGTTGGATTTGTTTCTGACTGCGAACGATGTTCAAATTGGTATAAGGGGCGGTAAGGGCTGGGGCTATCTTTTCTTTTGCTTCATATTCTTTTCTTACTCATTTTTCTCTTCCGTGTGCATGTTAAGGCACCTTTCCAGTCTGGGAGAGAAATGGGTGACTGATGGTGATGATGGATGATGAAGATGGATGATGTTGATGATATATATTAATATATATTATATATATTATATATATATATATATATATATATATTTTATATATTATTATATAATAATATTATAATATATATTTATATATATGTAGATATAATATAATATTATTATATATTATTTATAATATTATATATTTTATTATATATATATTATCTTATATATATATATATTCTATATATATGTTAATATATATATTATATATATATATATTATTATATATATATATTATATATATATATATTATTATATTATTATATTTTATTATATTGATAATTATGTATATATATATACATCATATATTATATCTATATATAATATATATATATATTTATTATATATATTTATATTATATATATAATATATATATAATATATATATTATATTTTATGCAAGTTTTCATAAGTACTTGTACTTGCTACTTGTAATTGTATATATATTTATATAACTTGTTTTTTTTTTTTTTTTTTTACTGGGTTTAAAACTTGTTTTTTACTTGGGGGAAAAAACCCCAAATTCTACGAGTACTTGTACCTTGTATGTGTAGCTTGACTTTAGGTACTTGTTATTGTACTTGTCTTGAAAAAATGTATCTTGAACCAAAACCTGATATATATTATATATATAATATATATATTTATATATATTATATATATATATATATTATATTATTATATTTATATTATATTTTTATATGTATATATATATTAACGATATAATTATATTATATATATATTCTATATATATATATAATATATATTATATATATTATATATAATATATATTATATATATATAATATATTATATATAATATATTATAATATATATGATATTATATTATCATATATATTTATATATACTATATATATAATATTAGGCTATATATATATATATATATATAGATATATATTATTTATATATATATATATATATATTTATTATTATATATTATATATTATATTTATGTATATTCCAAAAATGACCCCTAAACACATACATTATTTATTAGGTAACACGCTGAAAGCATTTCAAAACAATAAATATAACACATTATGTGTGTAATAATAGTACGAAATGCTGAGATTTCTCAAGTCGACAGCTGATTTTGAATAAAGGCACTTGCAAGCAGACCATTGCGAAACAAAGGAGTCAAGTATCAAAATGTAATTGGGAACTCATCAAAGAGATCAGAGCGTGGTTGTATTTTTTAGCTTTGTCTAACTATATTTATAAATATATATATATTATATAGTATATATATATATATATATCTATTATATTATATATATTATAATTATATATTTTATATATATTATATATCTATAATAATATTGTATATAGTAGATTTTCTTCCCTTCCTAATTTTTCTATTTAGTATTTCACTGAAATTTGTATTTATGGTGTCAATGAAGATTTTTTTTTTTGAAACATTTTGGAATTTCATGTTAGATATGATTTAGATAATTATTAACGGTTTCTTCTTCATCTTTCCCAGGAATGAAATTAACTGGTTAATGAAATTAAATTCTTATTTAATCTCTTTTTTTTTAAATTTAACTTCTTTCTTTCACTTTTCACTCAAAAGAAATTTGCGCTTCTTTGTTCATTTAGTCTTTTGAACTGGTCTTTATGAGAGGAGAGAGAGAAGAGAGAGAGAGAGGATGAAAGGTATATGACAAGTAAGGAATTCTTATAGGAGAGAAAATTAGGAAGATAGATAGAGATAATGAATAGAATAATGCGAGGAGATAAGTAGAAATGAACATCATGAAAGAAAAATGATAAATAGAGCAAGAAGAGAGATAATAATAATAATAGAATAAATCATAACAAATAGATAATAATAAAATTAGAAAATAAAGAAATCAAAAATTTTCTACAAAAGAAAAACTAATCAAAGATAATAGAATCTTAATATTTTAATACAGTCAATCTATATTCCCCCTCAAGAATAATAAGTTCATCCCACGCTAATAACAATTATAACATTATATTATATTATACTTATATTGATTATCTCAAATTATATATATATATATACAGTATATCTTAATTGGTTTTATTTAGTGTCAAAGGTTTTGATACAAAAGTAATATAATAAAATTTTGGAAAAATTATAATAATAAAGTGTAAGATATTATATAAATAATAATATAAATTATAAAATTTTCTAAAATAAAACAGATTTTAATATATATAATATAATATTATGGTTTTGCAGCTAACACTCATTCCTGAATGCTGATTTCAGCAATGTTCTTTCATCCGCTTCACAAAAAAACATATTTATTGTTTGAATGCTTTCAATCTTCTCTTCAGCTTCCTTCATATTACATCTCAATTTTTAACTTTATTATTATTATTATTATTATTATCTTATTTTAATTTTATTATTTATTATTATTATTATTATTATTATTATTATTATTATTATTATTATTATTATTATTATTATTATTATTATTATTATTATTTCAATATAGATACATTTACCTCTGATGTAAATTTATCATTCTCTGTGATGACATGAAAAATCCTAACAAATATGTTTTTAAGAAAATTATTTCAAGTAGAATTTATCAATTAAAAAATATACTCACAAGAAATTTAAGGAAAAAATCTGGCAATAAAAAAGGCAAAAAGAAGTTGTTAAGTAAGTAAATGAATAGATGTTAAAAATAGGTGAATTTATGAGGCTTAAATGTTAATAAGTGGCAAAATATTCAGGAAAACAGAATTGACTGTAAGTGCTCGAAAAGAAACTAATCAAAGAAAAAACAGCAATATATGTAAATGATATATTATATATATATATATATATATTATATAGTTAAGATATTAATATATGATTATATATATATAATTATTATATTATATAATATATATATATATATTATATATGATATATATATATTAGTTATATATATATATATAATATGGTATGTCAGGGCAGAAGCTCGGTAACATCGATTTTGAAAATTCACATCATCGCTCTAAAATGAGTTGTAAATGAACATAAGAAAACAAATGACTGAACGGTCTTTTAGAAAAAAAACAAGTTACAGACTTTTGCAGTATTTATCCTAATAATAATTATTTACTTTAGATTACACTAATTGAACATGCGTTTAACGCACTGTTAAGCCAGGCGACTCAGCAAAAGAAGGGCCAGAGAATTTTCCACATTTTTGGCCTCTTGATAAACAAATATATGAAGCAAATTTTGAAAGCACGAACGTAAAACATAGGAGCATAAATATATATATATTATATATCATATATTATAGTATACTATATATATATATATATATATATATAATATATAATTATATATAATATATATTATATATATATTATATATTTATTTATTATATTATAAATAATATATATATATATCTATATATATATATAAAATATTATATATATATAATATATATATATATAATATAATATTATATAATATATATATATATATATTATATAATATAATATATAATATTATATATATATTTATATATTATTTATATAAATATATATATAATATTATATATATATATATAATAATATTATATATATATATATATTTATAATATTATATATTATATATATATATATATATATATTATATTATATATATCGATTATGCATTTCACACAGACTTTCTTTTCGTATTTTTTCTTTACAGATAATAATATTTGACACTAAGTTCGTGAGTTTTTCCAAAGATATTAAGTTCATAATTAAGCACTTTTTCGATTTTTTATTGTTGTAGTACATTATAAATTCTTAGTCTCAAGTTTGTGTTTGTTTATGTTTACCTATATTGGTGTAAATTTTATGTTAAAAAATGTAGGGAAATATGGTTTAAGTTTTGTGGTATATTTAGCCTCTTTACTGTTGTTAAGCTAGGCGACTTTGTTAATGTTGTAATTTATTCATACGTTAAGGGTCCTAAGTGTCACGAGTTAGCTGAAAACTCCATAAAGATGCGATAGTTACCAAAGTGCTTTTTTTTATCATCGTTAATTTTTATGTTAATTTAAAACAAAAAAATTGTTCTTTTTTAAAGGGGCTCGAGCCGACGGGGGACAGAGGGCGGGACGAAGTCCCCCCCGTCAATACGAAGTATAATCTGACTCTTTCCATCTTTGCGATTTTATCTTGGGTATTCCTTTAGTTAAAATAAAAAAAAAACTTATTTGGCAACCTTGACCCTATTGCCTTGAAATCAATCGAAAATCGATTTACCATTGTTCGTTCGATATTTCAGGTTACTTCCTTTTTAAGGCAGTTCTTATATATATATATTATATATTATTTTATATATATATTATTTATAACTTATATATATATATAATATTATAATATATATATATATATATATATATAGTTATATTATATATATATAACGCCTCCCAGGAAGGTCATAGACTTTCAGTGGGCCACATCGAGACATGCTTGGGGGTTTCCAGGGCTCTATGACTTATCCGCTGGCTGGACCAGGCTATCGGGATCCGGGAAGTTTCCATTAGTAGCAAGGCACACTACCATGTGCTCATTAACGTCTGAGTGAGACGAGCTAGATTTTTAAAGAGAATAGCTCACGTTCTCTCGCTCCACCCAGTTCGAACCTGGGGCCTCCTCACTTGCCAACGCGAGTGCTCTATCCCCTGACCCTAGGAGGGTCTCATATACATATCGTATATATTATATAATATATATATATATATATTATATATATATATGATTTATTAGTATATAATATATATATAATACTTATAATATATATATATATTATATATATATATGCATAGAAAAGTAGGATGTCGGCGTTACGTTTTTGTGATGTATAATGTTAGTAACTTTACCGATATTAATCAGTATGTTTGTTAGTAACTTTAAACCGGGATATTAATCAAGTGTTACTTTGTTAATGTCGGCAGTTTATTCGAACGTAAGGTATGTAAGGTTTATGTTATGATACTCTTTGTTCTTAATTCAGGTAGTATTATGTTAGCTTTTACTACTACTAATCTACTACTATACTCACTACTACTGAACTACTACTACTACTACTACTACTACTACTACTACTTATTTTTATGTTATGTTTATACAAAATGATACCAGAATATGAAGGTTCATATATGACTTGAAGAAATAGATCAATAGCTCATGGATGGGGAGGAGGGTGGGTATTTTAATGCTTTAATGCTTTACTGCTTTAGGGGTCAATAATGAAGGTTTAAATATGACTTGAATCAAAGATCATAGATCATGGATGGATGGGAGGGGGAGGGTGTGGTGGTTTATGGTTATGGCTTTATTCGCTTTTATTTTATTTTTATTAAGACTTATTTTTATTATGTTTATACGAAATGATACCAAATATAACTTAAGGCATAGATCAATAGATCATGGGACTGATTAGGAGGGTGGGGTGAGTGGTTTGCGTTACTGTTTACACACAGCCAGGACTAAATCTATTCTATTCCTTAAAATAAAAAAGCATACTCAAATTACAGAAACCCTACTCAAATTACCAAAAAACAAATAAAAATAAGCCCTTTATCAATCATTCTTGGCATTCGAGATTACCTATTAACCCTGCCTCCTTATTTTATTTATTTATTTATTTATTTATTTATTTAATTTATTTTTATTTATTTATTTATTTATTTTTCCATTCATTCAAAGATAATTAAACATTTTATTCGACATTTCAGATTGAAATAATATTATGACTCTTTGCAACAGGTGTTATTCTCTTTCGTTTGTATATATATACTTATATATATTATATACTTATAATATATATATAATATATATATATATATATACATATTTATATATATATTAAAAATTAATCTATATATTATGCAAATATATATAATATTATATAATATATATTATATATATTATATTAGACATATTTGGCACAATAAGATTTGCCATAACTGTTAAAATATATATATTATATATTAATATATTATTATATTTTATTACTTATACTATCAACACGGCATATACCTTTCATTAAATATGCCACTAAATATATACATATAGAAAAAATATATATCTATATATATATATATATATATATATATAGTATATATATATATATATATATATATATATATTACTATTATATATATTATATTATATATAAGTATTTTTAAATATAATATATATATATATTATTATATATAGTATAGATATATATATATATAATATATATTATTGTAATATTATATATATATATTGTATATATATATATATATTATATATTATAAATATATAGTATATATATTATATTATATTAATATATATATATTATATATGTAGTTTATATATATATGTTATATTATATATATATATATTAATATATTATATATATATTTATATTATATAATATATATATATATTGCTCCATCATATAGTTCGTATATATAATGTGCTTATTTTTCGACTTCTTCTCCTTCCAACTCTTTATAAGTATCCACACTTGGAAGAATTAAATTGGTAAAGTAGCTCTTTCGTAAAAAAAAATCCCTCAAATCAAAATAATTAAAAAATCCCCATTTTCTTGTCATAATCCACATTAGGCATGTGTCCATTATATATATTATATATATATAATAATATTATAATATATTATATATATATAATATATATATATATATATATAATAATTATTATATATATATATATATATACACCACCTATTCTCGCATGGCTGCAAGGTTGGTGAATGATACCGATTAAAAATATCCCCACCATTTCATGCAAATAACAAAATGGTAGAAAGGGGTTTTCAGTCCCTATGCCACAAGACGAAAGAAATTTCTTTTTAATGATTCGACGACATCTTAGAGAAACGCAGCTAAACTCTTGGTAGGTTTTAATGTTTATTTTTTTCTAACTTTAATTTTGCATTTAATATTTTATTAAAATTGTCGAAAAATGTGTAACTCCTCCATATTAGATTTCAAATACGAAATAATTTAAATATTTCTATTTTGCAATTTTAAAAATCCGATAAATAGATAATGTTTTTTGGCAGTAGTTACTGTTAGTTATCAAAATATACTTCTCAACGCACCTATTTAGCAACTCCTCAGATATTCACTGTATTATATCCAAAAAGAAGAACTAGTATTAATTTTAGGCAACGGTTTTGCTGGGAAAAGGCGGTATTTGTTTAATTAAAAAGAAAAATGTACATGACGTCTACATTATAATTGTAAATCCACTAGGTACATAAATCAAATTTAAAAGAATACCATAGAGTAGGATACATGTTGCCCAATGCACGGCAGACCGCCGCGGACTACCGCGGGCTTCCAGCAACACCAGT
>JABUQX010126254.1:25000-27520 GCA_015478945.1 Trachelipus rathkii
ATATTATATATTATATATTATATATATATATATAATATATATATATCTATATACTTATAAATAACTATACTATTATTTCGAATAGTTACTCCAGTTTATAAGGTTTTATTCGCCCTTGTCTGGTGTATTGTTCTCATTTTGGGGAGAATCCAGTTCCACTTTTTTTTGACCAGGTTTGAGTCTATGGCTAATAGACTCTAAACTGTCCCATACTTTCTAACTCCCTTCAACCCTCTATCCCTAGCTACGTACAATATGGCAGCTATCTCATTACTATGGGTGCTGTACAAAGGCAGGTGCTCGAGGGAGTTGAATAATTCCGCATACCACCATCACTGTCACCCTGGTAGCCACAAGCGGATGTTATTGTTTTAGCACCGAATTTCTTGTGGGTAAGCATCTGAAAATGGACTTGCTTCTTGTGGGTCCCGCTCAGCTTCTATGTTTCAGCTGCTGTCATTTATGGAAGTTCTTACCATCCTGTGTTTCTTGCTCGCACATCAATCTTCTTTCCTTAATATTTTAGAGATTGCAATAGTTTCAGAGAATCTTTCGCTTTTCTTTCGTTATGTTGTTTCATTTTTACTTACTATGGCCTCTCCTTTGAAAAGAGCTTCAGGTCGTGAGTGGTAATAAACCTGTAATTACTATAGTATATATATATATATATATATATATTATATACTATATATATATATTTATATCTATATATATTATTATATATATATGATATATTGATTTAGTTTATTCATATATAGAGAGGGCAGGCCAAATTCCTTGATTTTGTCACAACGAAATTTGTCACCAAAAAATATATTTCGAAATTTATTTTAAAAATCTAAGTTCGAAGCGCATTCACAGAAAGTCAACATCATTATAGACCCTTTGGGTGCATACACATATCCAACACACACAGCACAACACACACACCACACACACACACACACACACACAGCACACAACACACACACATATATGTGAATACTATATATATTAATATATTATATATATATACTATATATATTTATAGCTATATATAATTATAATATAATATATAGTATATTATATAGTATATATTATATATATATATATTTAAATATTATATTAAATATATATATAATATATATATATATATATATTATATTATTACTATATATATATATTATATATATAGTATTTAATATATATATATATATATATATATATATATAATATATATTATGATAATAATATTATAATTATATTAATATATTATATATATATATTATTATATATTATATATATATATATATATTATTTTCTTATATATATATTATATAATATAGTATATATATATATAATATATATATATTATATATAATATATATATATTAATTAATATATATATGTATATATATATATATATATATATATATATTATATATATATATATATATATACTATAATCAATATATATTATTATATATATATATATATATATATAATATATATATATATATATATATTATATATATTATTATTATATATATATATATTATATTATATATATATATATATAATATATATAATTAATATATATATATATATATTATATTATATTATATTATATATAATATAATATATAATAGATAGAACACAAATTATCAAGTACGCTACTATTTTACACGATTTAAGCTTTACCAGTGTCGTAATTATTTTATTCCAATAGATGATTATTGAAATAGTAGAAAGACATCGCTAAAAATAGCTCTAATTTCGTTGATTCCTAGGCTCCTAGTATGCAAATATTATCTTATCATGCTTTTAGTCTAATGTTTGCTAAAAGCATGTGATATGTATACATTTTTTGGTACTAGATCGTCCAACGTTAATTTGTTTATTTTGTTAAATGTTTGTTATTTTTTGAAAATCAGTTTGTTTCATTAACCGTGATGCTTCATCTTGACGGTCGTTCTTTACCGCTGGTACTTGGGACCCCCGAGGTTGAGCGTAGGCTTTAAGATATACTAAGATCTTTAAAAGGTAAAATTAAAAAAAATAAAAATGAAAGAATGAAGAAAACAATTAAAGAAAAAGGAAACGTTGTAGTAATTTCAGTTCTTGCTTGTGTGTAAAACTTATCATTTTTAATGGGTGGCTGACGCTTTTTCCCCCCCCCCAAAAAATAAATAAAAACAAAGGAAATAAAAATAAATAAAAAATGAACTAGTTTTGTAATTTTTTCTCCATTTTATTTTAAAAAAAACAAACAAAAAAAATTATCATGATAGTAAATATGTTGCGTTTCTCTCCAACTATCTAGAAGCTACACTTATACGAATTTTTAGCTTAAAATATTTGATGCTGCAATTTTAAAAGATATTCAAACCGATTTAATTTTTGGTCGTTCACAAAAAAAAAAAAAAAAAAATTCAAAGGAATTATCAGAAATAAAAATTGGTAAAAGGGTCGTCCACGAAAACATAAAAATCACATTAAGAACAGCTTACATTTTTTTGTTTTGAAAAAAGTTAAATGTAA
>JABUQX010126255.1:5000-26685 GCA_015478945.1 Trachelipus rathkii
TATTTCAAAACAGGAAAGTAAATACAATAAAAATATTTTTTATTAGTATTTAATTAAAAAAATAAAGCAATTTAAAAAATAAACAAACTGTCATTAGTATTTAAAAAATAATTAAATGAAAAATATTCAAAATTCTTGTTTTTAGCATTTTAAAAAAAAAAAAAAAAAAAAAAAAAATTTCAATTTTTTATTATTATTTATTATTATTATTATATTATATTATTATATATTATTTTCTCTAATAATATATTATATATCATATTATTATACTTATATTATTATTATTATTATATTATACATTATTATTCATTATTATTATATTATTATTATTATTTATTATTATTCCTATTATTCCATTATTATTTTATTATTAATTATTTTATTATCATTATTATTATTATATATTTATTATTATTATTATTATATTTTTATTATTATTATTATTATTATTATTATTATTATTATTATTATTATTATTATTATTTTTATTATTATTTTTATTTTTATTTTATTTTTATTTTTTTTATTTTATTATTATATTTATTATTTTTCTTATTATTTTTATATTTTATGTATATTACTATTATGTCATTATTATTTATTATTATCCTTTTATCAAAATGCCCATTTTATTACTTATTATATTATTATATATTGGGATAGATATTATTTTTTTTTTTTGTATTATAATGATATTAATAGTTTGTTATAAATGTGTATTATTATTATTATTAGATATTATTATTATTAATCTTTATTTTATTTTTTAGTTTTTATTTTATTTATTTTATTTTTATTTTTATTATATTATATTATTATTATTATTATTATTATATTATTATTATTATTATTATTATCTATTTTATTATTATTTTAATGAACTATTTCGTAACAATAATGTTTTTACATGATTATTATTCTTCCAATATGATTATTGAAATTATTGTAGATTTGTGAAATAAATGTGGTATTTAAAAGCCATTACTGTGTTAAAAGACAGCTCATTAATTAAACTTGTAATTTCAATTTAACCTTTGAAGTCTTAATTATTCTTAATGTTTAGCCTTACTCTACTGGTTTAATATTAAGTTAATACAATTTAAAACAAATTATGTTAGTTAAATTCCTCACTATATACATGTGTGTTTGCCAGAGACCATAGTCTCCGGTTTGTCTCGGCGGAGATCTATATTGTTTAAAACAGATTATTTTTTGAAAAAAAAATAGCTCGTACATTACACGAAGTATTCAAAGTAGGGCAATTGATGACTTGCCGCTGAATTAGAAGCAACTGAATTCATTACAAAAGCTGTAAAAAAATGTTTTAATATTTTTTTGTGTTGTAGTGATAATAATAAGTCAAACTAATAACTAAAATTATAACTATAATAATATAGAATAATATAAATAGGGGCCTATATGACACCATTTACAAATGACTGCTATTTTGATAAACCAACATAAAAGGGTGGGATATCCAAAATGACTATCTAAATAAAATACACTTTTAATAAATTTAGCTTTAAAAATCTGCTATTACACAAACTAGGTAAATGAAATATGGCTAAAAGAATTTTAAAAACTACAGGCCATATCTGACCAAAAAAGGCTAAAAAATTAGATATTATCCGTACATCGTTAAATTATAAAGAGTTTTAAGTTTTAACAAACTAAAATTAAAAAAAACTATGTATATATATATATAACTATATATATATACTATATATATTTAGTATATATAGATATATATATATATATATATATATATATATATATTATATATAATAACATATATTAGATATATATATATATATATTTATAAAGTGGAAGGACAGCTGTAATCGATACTGTATAGAGTATTACAATAGAATTTTTGAGAAAAATTTAAATTATATGGGGTTAAACACAAAGTCAATGGAAGGAAAGTTGTCTAAATAGCTTATTCATTGCTATTTAGGTAAACCATTCTCTAATATTTAAAATCAATTGCTCTTAAATTATGATGAAGAAACAGGAGCTGATCAGCTAGTGTTGGAGAAAGACAATTCCTTTTACTTGTATAAATATTTACTGCTTATCTAAACATTCTCTCGCTAAATGCACTTGAAGGTGGTAGCAGAAGATATTTCCTAGCTAATTCAGGTAAGATGCAATCAGATAAAGAGCTCTTTCTTTCCACCATAAACAGTGACAGCATCGATTTCGTTCCAGTAAGTTGGTGCTGCCAAAATATTGATCCACAGCTAGTTGAATAGATATTTTCTATTCCATTTGTTTTTCTCTCATGCTTGCTTCTACGTTTGCATTTTAACTTTTTTCTCCTTTAATCAGTTACATCAGATTATATCTGAATATTCTTCATTTTCTTCTGACGATTTTTCTTGTAGCATATCATCAAAGCACTTTCAGAAAATTGAATGTGTTTCCTTCTCAGTATCTGCCGTTTCATTTCGGATTCTTCATGTGAATCTGTATGAGACTGATCATTTTGATCATCATTTTGTTATCAGAATCTGAACTAATGTAATTATTTTCTTTAACTTTTATAAAGCTTTACTTTTTCTTTGAGCATAAATTGTATTGTGGATTTAGAACTGTTGCAAGTACATAAAGTTTCTTCTCTTTAATGGTACCAAAACGTTCAGCAACAGAATTTAAAAGTTCATCTTTTATAGTTTTTACACATCTATCCTTCCAAGTTTTTGCTAAATATTTTTTCAATGCATTAACTGCAGGTATTACAAAAGATAAATCTACATCATCATCACTCGCTCTTTTAGTTAATCTTCAATGGTTGTAGCAATCTAATTATACTCTCCATAGTTCCAGATTTGCATTTAAGATTTATAGATTGTTTTTCGAATTTGAAAAATATATAGTAATTGCAATTTTTGCTCTATGATCCTTTGCAGAAGGAATGAATAATGATGAATTCCATCTTGTTTCCGCATCTTGGATAAGCTTGTGTATTGGCAAATTTTGAGAGTTTTGAATTTCAGTTAGCTTAGTTGTAGCAATAGGTGATCTACTAAAATGACCTACAATTTTCCTACATAAAGTAATTAAATCTTTAATTGATTTTTGAGAAAATATAGCATCATGTATTACTTACTAGCTGTAAGGAATGAATAAAACATGTCTCATTTATAACACCTGTCGCTCTCATACCATTTGTAATATTTGGTGCATTATCTGTTAGGACAACATGAATATTTTCTTTTTTTAAATCCTAGCTCTTAAATATTTCCTCACTTTTTAGACATATATTTTCTGCTGAATGAGAAAAACTAAAACTACTGATTTGTAATGTTCCACTCCTCCTTTGAAAATCTTTATCAATCCAAATGCCCTTACATACTTATAAAGCTTTCATTGTTATATGAGCAAGTCCAAAATCTGATGTTAATTGTATTGCTTGAATTTCTTGCAGTTGAAGTGTTATTTTGGTTCTTTACCCTTTTAATATTGTTTGGGATAACTTCTTCTGGAAAAAGTACCTCCTTTAAGGAATATTATATTGTGGACATACGTGATTTATGAATCTCTTAACCAATGTCTTCTACAAAAAGAAAATGGGCAGATTGTCCACAGGCAATCATTTCCCCCAATTTTGAAATGAATTTCTGTGCTTTTTTCTATCATTAATTCCCAACAATCTGTTGTTTTCTCAGTTATTGCAAACAGTGTAGCGCTGAAGAAAATCTTTTTTTAATAGAAGGAGAAGTTGATGATATGGATGGACATGGATCATCATCTGCTTTGTCTGTGATATCTGGTTTTCTTTTTTCGGCCACGCTTTTCCTCTTGAAGAGTTCAGATATATCTTTTATTCTTCAAATATGTGTTTTATGTTTCGTTTCAAGATTGCATCCAGTATAAAGGTTTTGTACTATAGGTATTTGGAACCTTTCTTTGGGTTTCCTCTTGAAAGTAATGTATTCCTAGTAGCGCACAAAAGACACTCAGCTTTACTATTATCGCTGACTTTTAAATCTTTAAGTAATTCCACACAGGAGAAGAAATAATACTCCATGAATGAAAATTAATACAGATTTCTTCTAATTTTTAGATAAAATCTGCTAAAAAATAAATAATATATAGGATATATAATTTTATATATATATATAATAATATAATATATATTATAATATATCACTATATATATAAATATATAATATATATATATATATATATATATATATTATAATATATATACCGTATATATATTAAATATATTTACCGAATAAGTATATACCGTATAATTCTAATATATACCGTACTATATATATATATATATATTATATATATATAATATAATATATATATTATATGATATATATCTATATATAAATATATATATATATATATATATATATATATATAATATATACTTTTTATATATTAATAATTTAATATATATTTATACTTTATACATATTTATTATTTTTTCATTTATAATGAGAGATTGTATTATATTAATCTTTACATATATATAATATATATATTAATATATATATATATATATATACTATATATATATATATTAATACTATTATGGATTTCAGCGCCGCGTTCTAAGAGCTCGGTAGAATTATAAGGCTTGAAGAAAGGCAAACGGGGGGTTACGGCATTGAGGAAGATTTCACGAGAGAGAGAGAGAGACTGAGAGAGAGAGAGAGACCGAGAAGAGAGAGAGAGGAGCCCTTCTGAAGTCATAAACCCCGACTCGTACACATGATGTGATTCGCCCTTAAGATTGTTTAACATTTTAAATTTCAATTAAACCTTTTTTTGTGAAAAGATAATAGTTACAAAATTCGCATACTAAAAACAACATGCACATCTATCTTAAATTGGATTTGGCAACTCTTATGTTCATATGGGAAATTTTACCAGTAATTATATAAAAAAAACTATTTGAATTAGCCTATTCTATAATACACATGTTCCTATGTATGTATGGTATGTATGTATGTATGTATGTATGTATGATGATGTATGTATGGATGTATGTAGTATTATGACTTGACAATAAAAATCAGTCCTCTATTTAGAAAAAAAGCCACAGCACTATTAAAAATGGAATAGGACTTCAACATCCCCCCCCCCAGCCTAATCCTTCTATCTTCCATGTATGTTAAACTCTCCCCCCCCACTCAAAGAGCCATTATAAACCGATTATAAATATCCTAATCTGAGAGATGATTTTGGGGATTTTAAAGAGAGTTCAAATAGATTAGGGCAAACACGCGCTTAAATTTGAAATTTGAGAATGAATTAAAATACGAATAAATGAGCTAAAAATAATTTGGTATTAATTAAGCGAAATTAATAACTTCTTACGTTTGAATTTTAATATGGCCTAACCACTATATATATAGAATATATATATATATATATATATATATAATATAATATTATATATATAATATATAGTAAAATAATATATATATAATTATACATATATATATTATATAATATATATATATATGTATAAATATTTATATATATATATATATATATATGGTAAATATAATATATATTATATATATATATATAATATATATATATATATATATATATGATACCGTATATAATATATATATATATATATTATATCATATATTATATATATTATATAATATACTATATATTTATATATAATACAATATATATATATATATATGATAGATATACCGTATAGATATATATATATATATATTATATAGATATATATATATATATTAATATATATAGTATATAATATATATATATATACATAAATATTTATATAATATATATATATATATAACTATATATATATATATATATATATATATAAATATATATATTATATATAATTATATATTATATGAGATATATATATATATTACTATATTATATATATATATATATATATATAATATATATATATATATTTATATATATATATATAATATATATATATAAATATATATATATATATATATTATTATTATTATATTTATAATAGTATAATATAATATATTATAATATATAATATTATAATATATATATATATAATATATAATATAATATATATATATAAATATATATATAATATATTAATATACTATATACTATATACTATATATATAACCTACTATATATATATATATATATATATACCGTATTAATATATATATATATATATATATATAATATATATATATATATATATATATATTATATAATATATATATATATCATATATAATAATATATATATATATATATATATAGTATATATATATTTATCTCCCTTTTTTTAGAAATTTTCCTTACCTATATTTATTATTTCAATAATAAAAAGGTTCTATACTTCTATAGATAACTTTAATTAATCAAGTTTAATATCCTTAGAAAAAATCAATGTCAACTAAACCAAATTGAAAACACCTCATGTACTTGAATTTACTGATCGTTAATGGTAAAATACTTAACATTTTTTCTAATGTGAAATAGTTTAGCCACAAGTGAGTGGGAAAACAGTTCAGTCGATCAGACATTGATTAGAGTTAACCGAACACCAGTTAATCTGTGAGGGTCTCAACACATCTACTGAAATTTAAATGTTAAGGCGACATTTGAAAACGCTCTCATCGCCAGGAAAATTGCTGCAATTGTTAAAAAAAGGGTGAAGCAAAAGCTGTTCAGGATTAAACCTTATTTTTGTAAACAACAGACTAAAATAATACTTTTTTCATTGCAAAAAGCTTGTTCTTCTATGTCAAGTTTAAGAAATTCAAAATACAATTAATTGATTATAATGTTGTTTAAGATAGTGACCCATTAGTTTTTTCTGCCAAAGACCAGGATTTAAAGGACGTTGTCAGAGGACGTTTCTTCGAAACTAGAAGTTTTAGATCTGGAAAAATATTAGTAAAATAGTTCTAGAAGAAGAGCGGGTAAGCAAAAAAATAAACTAAAAATTGCTTAAAAGGGACACTTCGTACATTTAAAAATGGTATGCTTGCCAACAAAGGAAAGCTAAAATTATTTGCTATTAAGTATTAGATATGCTGGACAGAAGGATAAAAACAATATTTCTTTAAAGGTTAGCAGTAAAGAGATATTCAATTCGCAAATTGCAGCGAAGTATATCCAAGAACTGCGTTATTAACATTTTAAAGAATTCGAAATAATAAGAGGCAAGTGATTAGTTAGTTACGTGATAACGCATGCAAAGCACGATCAGTACGAGTCGTGAAAAATCAAATTAACTACAAGGAGGATGAGGAATAGTACTGGGTAAAAATGATTACCTGATTTTATGAATGTCAAAACGGAAGTAGTGTGTTTTCAGGAAATGAACTTGATAAAACTATAAAAAGATTATGTTCCGATATCGTAGCATTGCACCACATGGAGTGTTTTAGATCAAGATCCGTCCCGTGATGGTCTCTGGCCAATATACTCATACTGCAAATCTTATAGGCAAGTCAAGACAAATAGGAAAGCACCAAGTACCCCAACAAAATGGAAGTTCTAAAGGTCAAGCTGGAGAAGTTGTCCAAATCTTAGATCAAGAGACAAAATGACGGAAAGTACATATCTTGCTCGAAAAGCTTCTATACTATACATATTGATGGCTGCAGTACTTCTGAGACTTTCTCTCTTTTGATAGGTCAGGGGGAACACAAATCGAAGCCCTCAAAGAATTATTAAAAACACCCTAATTTACAGCAAAAGATGTCAATCAGAAAACTTGACTGTAGAAAAAATTTTTATAAGAGAAGGGATTTTAGCAAATGACAAAAATTTCCATGGAAAGAAAGGAAAGAATGTTAACTGAAAACAAAATATTTTTGTCGACCATCTTTACTTCAGAATCTTCCTCAGAACTGAAAGGTCTGATATTGAAAAGCTAGGAGATGCTCATTGTTGAACTAGGACTTAAAATAAATAAAACTAGCTCGAACAGAAATGTGGTCGGAGTAATAGTTTAAGAGTTTCAGGAATCCTCCCGCGGTTGGTATCTGTCAAATGCGAGATGAAGAAAGTCAAACTGTCAAACAATGGGATCCTAGTGTAGTAGGGCGGGGATTTGGAGAACGTAAGCTCGCCCCTCTTTTTGACCTTGACGGACCGTGTTCATTTTGACCAACGGTATTTTTACCTGACCTTGACCTTTTTTGGGCTCATATTTTTTACTCAGCTACCTTCATGGGTGTTTTTTAGATTTTATTTATTTTATTTTTTATTTATTTTATTTTATTTTTTTTTTTTTTTTATTTTTGTTATTTATTTAATGATTTTGTTTTTTTTTTTTTTTTTTTTTTTTTTTTTTTTTTTTTTTTTTTTTTTTTTTTTTTTTTTTTTTTTTTTTTTTTTTTTTTTTTTTTTTTTTTTTTTTATTTAATGGTATAACCTTGTTGATTGCGTCCGCCAATTTTGTTTATAAAGCGTTTTGTTAATCATCGTCATAATTTTCATCGTCGTTTTCGTCGGGATGAATCGCAAATTCATCGTCTTCCCATCGTCGCGTTTTTCCTTACACAAAGTCCGCAAATTATCCGCCATCGTTCGCGTTTTTAACAAGTTCCGCAATTTCGCCATCGGTCGCGTTTTTTTAACAAGTTCCGCAGTCCGTTACGCATCATATATATAATATATATATATAATATATATATATATATATATTTATAACTATTATATAATATATATATATATATATATATATATATATATATATATATGTATGTATTTATATATTAATTATATATATATATACCTTATTCACTTTTGTTTTATGCGAAAGGAATTATTTGGGTTTTTTAAAATATTGTAAGGAATATTGTTTCATCAAACTGGCCAGGTCTGCAATGTAACTATATTCTTTACAGCTCCTGAATAGGAACTTCCTCTTCACCTTAAAGGTGCAAAAGGCATTCTAAATAAACAAAGACATTCGAATTTTTCAAAAACTCCATGCCCTTATTAATCTTCCCAAATAACTGTTCATAGATAAGATAGCCTGAAGTTATAATACATAGCTTTTTCAAATTAAATAAAAATAATTTAAATATTTTAACTAAAATAAAATAAAAAATAAATTATTTAAATTTATAGTAGAAATAATAAAATTTTTCCTGCGAGGGGCTAACTAATATAATTTATTTATTAACTAGTCCAATTTATTTATTTCACTACTGGTATAGTATATATATATATTATAATATATACTTATATATATATATATGATATATATATATATATCATATTATATATAAATAATATATAATAATATATAATATATATATATATATAATGCTATCTGGCATCCTCTCTGAAATCCTGAACACGCCTACCTCTCTCGAAGAGTTTTTATATTTTTCGTTTTATATGTTTCGTACAGGATATTGCACATATAGGAGTTAATTCATAATGTACAATTTAAACTTGTAAAATAAATACATTTATAACATTTACAATATTTTATAATGTATTTTATTTGAATATACTTCCTCTAATTCATCTAATCCGATTTCGAAGACAAACGTGGAATCATTATTTTTATCTCGCTCGGGTAAGGCTATTAACGCAATGTGTGCGAACGAAGAAACAAAATCAAAAATGCAAAAATACAAAAAACTGATTTAACGTTACAACAACACAACAGGACAATATAACATGAGAATTTTTTTAGTAAAAATACCTGCCGATGTCCGTGCTAAAAGCATCAAGATCAATTTGAATATTATTATCAACATTAAGCAAGAGAAGTTTGTTCATAGGTAACTATAATATATATATTATATATATATATATATATATATATATATATATATATATATATATATATATATATATATATATATATATATATATATTTATATATATATATATATATATATTATATATATACTATATAATATAATATATAATATATATATATTAATATAAGGTTTCTATTAGTGTTTCTATTGCAGTATTAGTATGAGCTGCTACGTGAGTGCGAGTGCAGTGCCACATAAATGCCAAAGTGAGTGACAGCGAGTGCCACTTTTTTCAAAGCCTTTTCTTAGCCTCCCCTGAGCAGAATAGCCCTAATATGGTTTGTCTTACCCCTAGGTAATAAGGTATGAGGATTCGATTGCTGTATATTACAAGTTGCTAGGAGTGCTTCCCTAGTATGATTAGCATTTTTCTAGCATTTCTAGCATGACACACATACACACCACACACACACACACACACACCCACACATCAAGCTTAGTCCACTTTACACTCCCCCATACGACACTTTACGCTAACCTATTAGACACTTGCACTTTACACCACACACAGCCACACACATACCCATACACACACCCACAACACACACACACACACAAACACACTATGACACTCTAATAAAACCATACACTATGACACCTTAACAAGCAACCAGAGACCACTTAACACATATGGCACTTATACACCCAAACATAGACACTTACACTTACACTCACCCACAGTCACTTACACTACACTACACTCACACGAGATTTTGATTCTAAACTTTGATGTCTCCATAATGATGCGTTCATCTTTGATGACTCTCTCAGATTTATTGATGTTCCAGCTTCGATTGGCTCTCACCTCCGTACTGCTTAACCATAGTATTCTATTAACAATATTTTTTACTAATACTTTTTTAACTAATACTTTTTAATTTTTAATTTTTAAATGATAAGAAGAAACAAATCCAAGAGTAGCTGTTATATCAAATCATTTACTTTAATAAAAATTTGTACGATTTATTAAAACATATACTTAAACCTACCTTAAGCAGTAAATCAGTAAAATCAAATCATTAGTGGTGTTACCTAACACCTAAGAATAGTTATCTTTTGTTTTTACTGTTACTGCTTAGACTTTCGCTTAGCTGCTTTAACTCAGTTTACTGGCTTAATCTGCATTTGTTTATCTGCTTTAAACTCATATTTGAACTTGCTCTAATGGATATCATGTTATTATATATATATATATATACTATATATAATATATATATATATATTATATATATATATATTAATACTAGTATATATATATTTAGTATGTATAGTATAATAAATATATATACATTTCTGTTTCAGTGTGTTTACGTTAGTTGGCCAAGAATTGTAGATAAGAAAACTGAAAATCTATGGCTGGAAATAATCAAAAACGGGGTCTAAAAACGCTAACTTTTCAGTGGAGATGTCGAGAACCTTGTATCAGAAACCGTGCTCTAAAAGGTAGTCGAAGAGGTTGGAATAGCGGAATCTGTGGGTACCTATGAAAATCATTCGATAGCTGATGATGCCGTCGAAGACAGGAATCTATCAACCATGCAAAAGGGTACAGTGATGTAAATTTATTTAATATAATAAATATATAATATAAGATATATTATATATATATTATATATATATATATCTATTAGTAATATTATATAATAATATATAATAATAGAATATATATATCATATCATCTTTTTTTACAGCGTAAGGTGTGGTTAGACAGACCGAGAACGAAATACCTCGACGACCTGAAACAGTGAACACTAATGAAATTGATCTTGATATATCGACGGAGAACGATGAAGGAATATGTGCGTACGCTACTTGAAGTTGAGAGAAAGATGAACTTATTTCTTAATCCGCAAGCTATTGATAATAGGATTCAACCTAGAGTAAGTTTCTAAATTATTTCTTAAACGTTATTATAGTATATTTAACCTAGCACTTGAGATATTTTGATATAGTATATATATATATAGTAGTATATATATAGGTATATAATATAAAAATATATATATATATAGATATATATATATATAGTGAATATATATATTATATATATATAAATATACTTATAATTATTTCATTACGATGGAAAGATGGACTGCCGATGAACCCCTGGATTGCAACAAAGTCGAGTGTCGGATATGTGCAAGATTAGGCCTGATTAAGAGGGAAAGACTGTTGGCTGAGCGGTGAACGTCGCAAACTCCCAATCAGACTTAAACACTGTGAGGCACCCCATTGACAATTCTCCTCAAATACACATGAGAGCCCCCCTCCCCCTTATCTGAAACGAATATCCCAACTTCGGAATCTCGGTAAGTTACAATCTAATTTATTCTATATATTACTGAAAAATATTACTGAAAAATGCTGTTACATAATAGTATGTATTCGATTGTTTATGTATTTTCATTCTTTTTCACCTTTCAACAGAAATCATCTGCAACCGCTTGCCGTAAACAATCAGACTTAAATACTGATGCCCCCAAAGAATCTCCAAATACCCATGAAGAGCCCCCCACCCCCTTATCTGAAACGAATTCCCCAACTTCGGAATCTTCGGTAAGTTACAATCTAATTATTCTATATATTACTGAAAAATATTACTGAAAAATATTGTTACATAATAGTATGTTACACAGTTGTTTATGAATTTTCATTCTTTTTCCAGAAAAAGCAGAAACAGAAAGGGAATCCAGGACGGATTGTAGATGACGGGGCTGTTGCGGGCCCTTCACGTGTCGAGGTATTTCACGATGATGAGGAGGAGGAGGTTGATGAACCGCCTGCACCTTTCTCGACAGAATTGTTAAAGGTAACACGTGAAGGATCTACGCGTAATTCAGGGATTATCGACCACCACCGCTACAGAGTACGTTATCACACCCAGACGGATCTTAACGGTACTCCGCGGCATTAATGACGTTACAGTTTAGCGTTCATTCCACCAGTGTGATAGAAGAGGACGTGGTAGTAGTGACATATCGGGAATATACCCTCCGTGCAGGATTCCTTTTTACAGATAGGAATGGAGGTCAATTCCATATACGAATTCCTCATGAAGAGATTTCTCGACCAAATCTGGCTCAATATTTGTCGGATCGTTTTCTAGAACTCTTTCAGTCTGGTGATCAAGCCATGTTGGACGAGTTCATGGTAGATGTACAGATATGTCACAATCCAGAGGGTAATGGACCAATTGACCCTTCTTCTGTGTACTTTAAACATAAAGATGTTTAATAAAGTACAGCTAGGTATAAATAACAAGAATAGGGAAATAAGAGACAAGTGTAGGATGCGGGTTCAAGGGCAATAGCTTGCGCATGCTATAAACTTCATACTCATGTACCTAAAAAGCCAGGGCAGGCTGCGCCTAAAATAAAAGATTTACTTTTCCTTACGACAGATGATCTACATTTGAAACGCGTATAGAGCTCACGTGAGCTTAACCTCGTCCTTGCGGTGGTCCTGACGTAGTTATGAATACCCACTAAAGGCAGACGATATTGATTAATAGAGGAAAAAATTACAGTGCAGGATATTTTGTTTTTTACTAAAGATAAGCAACGGTAAAAACTCGAGATAGTGTTTTAAAGCCACATGAACAGAATTAGGGACTTACCCACTCTTTGCATATGGGATAGATTCTCGAGGAAACCCATCTACTTATTATCCTTGTCTGGAATTCCATCAAATAGCTTTACGTAGTGTAGTTCCTAGATACTCGCAGAGGTCCTGTTTTTTGTCATCAATGTATAGCTTCACTGACCATTTAATTAATCATTTACAAAACGAATGCACTGAATACAGATGCGGACAATGTCTAACTTATAAATGTAAAGGAAAAAGAGGCGATATATCTACGCTTTTACATTGTGATAAATGCAATCGCGATTTCTATAATGAGGATTGCCTTAAGTTGCACGAAGACCTCACGTGCAAGTACCTTAAAGTATGTACATTATGCGACAATGAGATAGTAGCTGATAAAAAAGGCGATCACCGACATGATTGCATGCATATTAAATGTGGAGTATGCGACGTAAAGTATGGAATAGAAGGTGATAATCACCAATGTTTTATGAAGAAAATCAAGGTTCCAACAGATAAAGCTTTCGCGAAGCGTAAGCCCACCTTTACCTTCTATTATGATATCGAAACCTATAATCATAATAAACGTGAAGAGGAAGGAGGACGCACAAAAACTGACATGCTTCCCTATATTCTAGTGAGTATGTTAGTATGCAATAACTGCGGGGAGGAGGAAATAGACAATTCATCACCGTGTGAGACTTGTGGTACGGCTCGGACTGAAATATTCAAATTTGAAATTTAGGAAGCAACAGAAGAGTATGAGAAGTGTCCTGTCGACCTTTTTCTCAAACTATTATTGCAGGTTTGCTGAAAAAACACAAGAAAGTCAAATTCTAGTTGCGGCTTTCATAATGGCGGTAATGGTTGACAATCAGTTTGGTTTACAGGCAAACGTGCTTGCCAGAGCTCTACCCGTCCTTCCATATCCTCCAACCCTGTGAAACGTGGAACCAAAAATTATAACTATGACAGCTAACCACAATATCCATTTTAAGGACACGTTAATGTTTATTGCCTTGCGCCTTGAAAAACTTGCCTAAGTGCCATGGATTCACAGTTGAAGTTTCTAAAGGATCTTTCCTTACCGTTTTTCTTAACCTACGAGGAATATTAGAATTACAAGGGAAAAATTCCCCGGATAAGAAACCTTGACGAAGCATCGTAACTTGTCCGGACAGTGAAAAGGCTGATTTTGAATCGTTGGTATCAAACATTAAACCAATAAGGACTAGATATCGATGAAGGAGATGATACAACGTACTGCGTTTCAAATCGTTATATTTATTCTTCGTCAATTCCTTCGAGAAATTCAGGGGAATCTTCCTTAAGGATCAATTAAAGTGACTGCACTGCTTGATTGCTCACCATTGCCTGCATTATCAGTTCGCAGGTATATAAAATGCATTCATGCCTGAAAATACTCTGGCCCATATAGGACGTACTGATGACTTCAAACTTCTCGTATGATGGTGTGAAATGGCTCACATTCATGGAGAGTATAAGGGGTTCAAGCGAATCGAACAATGCCAGGACATGGTGTGCCGAACGTAAAATTTAAAGATCAAAAACAGGTATCTAAGGACCTTGACGGCGTACGTTGAGAATTCCCAGCTGCAAGCACTACGTACCCTTTGACCTTAATGAGAGTTCTTATCTGCCCGCCAACTCAACGTTAATGAACAAACGATAGAACTAAATAACAGACGACCCCCTCCACTCCAACTGGAACAACCATGAAGAAGATTGTCTTGCTCTTCCACGGCTGTGTCGTATGGCATGGTCACCAAGCATGCAAGGAAGGCTTAGAAAGTCTCCATGGGTATGTCAAGTCTCGATAGGTACAGTAAGACCATGAAAGGCAATGGAAGAAGCGGATTTACAAGTCACAAGGGTATGTGGAATAATAGAATATGGGAAATGCAATGGCCGGAAAATGAAAAAGAGAGTGTGAGGGTCACTGTTGTAAAAACCCGAACGACGAAGACACGAAAACCTGCAGAAGCTAGAGAATGTCCAATCCAATTGGAAAATGAACTTTGCAAATGCGAAACTAGAGTAGGGGAAGCCGTGTACGGAGGCGTACAGAACCTTCGTGTATTATCTACCCCCCTACCGAAGGGGTTCAATTGAAGTACCTAGATTTCACTTCATTGTATCCTTTTGTCCAGAAAACAAAACCCTTTCCAGCAGGGGCACCCACGAAACTCGTAGGTAGGGATCTTCCTACCATAGAAAAGTTCGTCGAAGAAATGAATCCACTTATTTTCGGTCTCTTCGTATTGTTCCGTGTTACCTTCCGAAGACCCTGAATCCTGTTCTGCCTGCAGCGATGTCATTGACAATCGCTAATATTTCACTTTGTAGAACATCCAGCCAGTGGCTATGAAACGCATATTGGCAGACATACGGACAATCCAAACGTATGTTAAAGGCGTTATACTGCGTCCTTGACTGGAAATTAGCTGTAGAGAAGCTATGAGATTAAAAATATCCATGAAATTATGGGAGAATTTTACACCTTCAAACGACACTTTGGGGAATACTGTCAAACATTCTGGAAAAATGAGAGCTGAGGCTTCGAGGGTTACCGGATGGTATAACCGATAAAGTCTGTGAAGAATTCCTTCAATACCTGCAAGATTTCAAGAACATTGAGGGCGTAACACTTGATCCAGCCAATATTAAAAGTAATCCTGGAATGCGTTATATAGCTAAACTACTTCTCAATTCATTGTGGGGAAAACTAGTCAACGTTATTCCAAAGAATTAAGACATCGTATGCCACGAGTTTACGCCCAGGTCTGGGCAAACTTAGATGAAGAGAGCTGACTGAAGGTTGAGAAATTATCATTTGTAGCGGATTGATGAAACATATAGTCTGAACTGTACACATACCGGTCTTCACTAATAATAAACAGCAGAAGGCAACAAATGTAAGCTGTCTGCTCCTTTACCACAGTCTATAATGCTAGGGTGCGAACTATATAACCTCCCTCGCAGTTTCTCCGTAGGTCAACGCGAGCTTGTACTGTGATACCGACAGTTGTGTTTTCACAGCCCGTAAAGACGAATATATTCCTGATACGGGAAAATTCTTAGGAAACCTGACGGACGAGTTAGGACCTGGAGATATAGCTGATAGTTTCGTGTGCACTGGCCCTAAATCCTACGCCATTCGAATAAAGAAGAATGACTCAAGTTATGCTTACATCTTAAAAGCAGAACAGGATAACTTTGACAAAGACACACGAAAAGCACATAATTAATTTCCAAGGCATGGCCAAGATTAACTTCGATAAGATGTATAAGGATGGTCGAAAAAAACTAAGACTGTGATTGGATGGCTGTAAACGGAATGACCAATCACTTCTTACAATATGATTCAAGGGATACAGACGTAACAGCATTGCCGTTACGCAAATAGGAGTGAGAAGATGATGAAATCTCACTTCACAAAGATATCCATAATCTAGATGACTCAGACCAACCACATGTAAATGCCGAAAACCATTACCGCGAAGTTAAGGTTCCTGATATGAAAATGCGGGCCGATAAAACCTAGGAAATGTCATTTTAACTCAACGGCATGTAAAAAGGTTCGCCATACAGCAATAAACGAAAATCTTTTCTAGGGTAGCTGCCCGCACTGCCTACAGATAGCAATGGAACGTAATGCCATTGTGTTAATATTCAATGTATAATTCTATGATATATGTAGATTTTAATTTCAATGTAATAATGTTGCTAGAAATATGAAATTGACTAAAATAAAATTTAGTTTGCATCTACTCTTTCATTCCATTTTGAGTTTTCTGGTTGCCATTGTATTTACTATTTTATTTCATCTGTGTTGTCCAAGCATTATGATTTATATTTAAATCTGGCAACCTACCTATTTGATTTTGATTGATTTTTGATTATAGTATATTTAGGCGAAACATCGACTGTAAAAGCATTGGTTGATGTGGTGTTGTGTGTTGCGTGTGTGAGTGTGTGGGTGTGTGTGGTGTGTAAGTGTAAGTGTGTAAGTGTATATGAGTGTAAGTGTGTGTAAGTGTGTGTAAGTGTCTATGGGGGTGAGCTGTAAAGTGTCTATGGGAGAGATGTCCCGAGTGTCCTATGGTTAGGTGTTAAGTGTAAGTGTCTATGGAGATTGTGTGTGTGTGTGAGGTGTGTGGTGGCCCTGTGTGATGTTGTGTGTGTGTAAATAATAGACAGAGTAAATGGGCACTAAGATAAAATAGTAAAAAATAAAATTAAAAATATGATGCAAAGCAGTAAAACATAGGAGTTAAAGCAGTAAAAACATGAGTTAAAAGCAGTAAAACATGAGATAAAGCAGTAAAGCAGCGTAAAACAAAAGCATACTAATCCCACATTGGTGTTAGTCCACACCTCTATTGATTTATCTATTTAACTGTTTTAAGTAAGTGTAAATTGTTAAGAAAATATGATTAAAGCAGTAAAAAACATATTCAGTTTAAAGCCAGTAAAGCAGAAAGTTGTAATAAACAATAAAACAGAAGAGGTTAAAGCAGTAAAGCGAGAAAACTAAAAGCAATTACTGAGTTCCCTTTGATGCTAGGTTAGCACCTCTATTATTTACTGATTTACTGCTGTAAGTACGGTAAATGTTAATAAATATCATGAGTAAAGCAGCTTAAAAACATATGAGTTAAAGCAGCTGTTAAACACATGAACGTTAAAACAGTAAAGGCACGGAAAGTCTTACAAGCAGCCTGTCTACTTATGCATGACAACGTCAAAATAGTAAAGCAGTAAAGCAGTAAAACAAAAGCTACCTATCCCTTAGTGTTAAGTAACACCTTCTATTGATTATACTGATTACTGCTTTTAAAGGTAATGTAAATATATGTTTTAACTAAGAATAGTTTCGTTACAATTGTTACAGTAAAATATGAAAAAGTATATAGCAACACTACGTGTGTGTGTGTTTTTCTTACATTACAAATTAAAAATTAAAAAGTTTTAAAACACAAATTAAAAATATAAAAGAAAACAAGATGTTTAATAAATATCACCTGAAGTTAAAGGCCACAAAGCAGCAAAGTTAAAGGACTAGTTACTAAAGCAGAAAGTTAAAGCAGTTAAAAAGCAGAAGTCTAAAGCAGCTGAAAAGCAACCTGTCGCAAGAACGGCACTCGCCAAATCAAACGATAGGCATCACTTTCATCTCAACAAGTCCCTTAAAACAAAAGCATACTAAATCCCTTAGTAACACCTCTATTTGATTTACTGATTTACTGTCGTTTAAGGTATGTAATGTATATGAGTTAAAGCACGTTAAAGCAAGAGAGTTAAAGCAGTGTAAAGCAGAGAGTTAAAGCAAGTAAAGCAGGAAAGTAAATGCAGTAAAGCAGAGAGTAAAGCAGTTAAAGCAGATAGTTAAAGCAGTAAAAGCAGATAGTTAAAGCATACATATGAGTTTAAAGCAGTAAAACAGTTGTAAAACAAAAGCATACTAATCCCGTAGGTGTTAGGTAAATTGATTTACTGATTTACGCTTTAAGGTATGTAATGTTATTAAATATATGAGTTAAAGCGAATAGTTAAAGCAGTAAGCAGAGAGTTAAAGCAGTAAAGCAGTATAGTAAAGCAGTAAAGCAGAGAGTTTAAACAGTAAGCAGGTAAAACAAAAGCATACTAAAATCCCTTATTCTATGTAACACCTCTATGATTTACTGATTTACTGCTGCTTAAAGGTATGTAAAGTATATAGTTTTTAATTAAATTGAAATTTTAAATATCAAATAAAATGGAATGACTCCTAGAAAATTATGGAAAAGAAATTCGGGGAAAAGTTTACCATTGATATCATATTTTTCGTCCGCGCGGGAATATTGCGCCTGCGGGCGCACGCGCGGGCGGGGTACAGTGGCTGGAACCGGCAGTCGGTTTCTTTGCGCGTGTGGTATTCTTTGTACGAGATGCGGACGGACTTCCGCGGGAACTTGGTTAAAAAACGCGCACGATGGCGAACAATTGCTGGAACTTGTTAAAAAACGCGACGATGGCGAAATTTGCGGAACTTGTTAAAAAACGCGACGATGGCGGAAGACGCATGAATTCGCGATCATCCCACGAAAAACGGACGATGTGAGAAATTATGACGATGATTTAACAAAAAACGTCTGTTCTATAAAACAAAATGGCAGGACGCAAGTCACAGGTAATTACCATTAAAATAAAAAAAAAAAAAAAAAAAAAAAAAAAAAAAAAAAAAAAAAAAAAAAAAAAAAAAAAAAAAAAAAAAAAAAAAAAAAAAAAAAAAAAATAAAAAAAAATAAATAATAAATAAACAAAAAATAAAATAAAATAAAATAAAAATAAAAATAAAATAAAATAAATAAAAAATAAAATAAATAAAATCTTAAAAAAACACCCATGAGATCGATAAAATAAAATATGAGCCCAAAAAAAGGTCAAGGTCAGGTAAAAATACCGTTGGTCAAAATGACCAACGGTCAGTCAAGGTCAAAAAGGGGGCGGAGCTACGTTCTCCAATATCCCCGCCCTACTACTGGGAACCAATTTTAGAGCGACAGCTCAAATGCAACCGAAAAAAGTACACAATCTACCTTACAAAGACTTCAATATAACAACTTCCATCTAGAGAAAAAAATACAATCGAATTCCATAAGGACATAGGTGAAATAATGAAAATCGACCGGAAAATCAAAATTTAAACAGTAAAGATGGGCAATCCCTAGTAAATGAATTTGGAGAGCTTATTTACTGCTTTAAAAATAATAAAAAATCGAAATCTAACGACATCGTTAAAGGAGGATTTTATTGAGAAGTATTTATTTTTGAGAAAACAAGTTGCTTTGAATAAATGTATATTAAATATGCTCAGAGATAAAGTTAGTGTCTAAAAATTTAGGAAAATTGCAATTAATTTTCTATTTCTTTCGTCTTTTTTTTTTTTAATAAAACAATCATGTTTGAATAAATTAATCTTAACATTTTACATATATTCATATAATTCGAAGAGGAATTATTTTATAAACTTTAGCATGAATCAAAAAATAATTCTTTTGCGTTTAGAAGATTTTTTTTTATAAATCTTTTCATTAAAATCCTTATTGCGAAATGTACAGGCAGTTCATGCGTTCATAAGAGAATTATATGAAAATTAGGAGGAAAAGTGAAATTATTCTTTATTTGTATATTTTTTTAAAGTATCTTATATATTCTATAAAAAATTTTATGAATTAACTCTGGTACTACAAGCTGTCATCTTTATGAATACGTTTCATTATCACATTACCCTTAAAATGTTTGTCACGAAGAATTAATGATTTTATGTGTAAATGGGAGAAGGAATAATAATAATATAGAGCCGAAGCGAGAGCCGGAGTCGCGGGAAATTTTAAACAGTGGAGCAGGAACCGAGGGCTCGGAATTTTGAATCGGAAATTACTTACCGGGGCTCCGCAGCGCCTGATTTGACCGATGACCATCTAGAATGCAACATAGCGCTTAGTCCATACCTCTACATAAGCTAGATAAACCTATGCCATTTGAATTGTCCTTCTTCTATAGAGCATCCGTTATGTTAATACCGCGAACCTTCTTTGTGCGCCGTGTAGTTTATCAGCTTTATTCATTTTTCCCTTTTCATTGTCATTATTACTGTGTTCTGCATATACTATATATTATAATATAATATATTATAGTATATAATAATATATATAATATATTATTATATCTATATATATATATAACTAGTATATATATATATATTAATATATTATATACATATATATCTCAATGTTAATATATATATCTATACTATAGTATATATATATATATATATTAATATATATATTATATATAACATATAACTATATATATATATATATATTATAAATAATATATAAACTTCTAAAGATGGAGATCGTTCAATAAGAAACGACTGAGGATGTGGAAATATATTAGTATAGTATATAAAGATATAGTAATAATATGAAGTATATATTAATATAGTACTGATAGTATATATACTATAATATATATATAGTATATTATATATATAATATATTATAGTATATATAGAAATAATATATATACATATAATATATTTATATTATATATATATATATATATATAGTTATAATATATTATATAATAACTATATAATAATACTATATATATATTATAATATTCATATATATTATATATACTATATAAATTATAATATAACTAGCGCTGTCTCACTGCTGTCCCTCATCATCTTGTACAAACAGAAACTAAAAT
>JABUQX010126256.1:5000-7500 GCA_015478945.1 Trachelipus rathkii
GCGCCATTCACCATCTAAATACGGAATACCAAGCTCACGCATAAGTCCAATTAACATCGGAACATGAACATATTAAGTTACTTTTTGTAAAATATTTCTCTAAATTCCTGTTTCTATTTCTATATATATTAATATTAACTTTTTGATCTAACAAATTCCACTCCTGCAGGCGTGAACCTAAGATTTCAGCTTGCTGTTTTGACAAATACAGGTCTCGTACTTAAATCATTTAGTTCCGGTTGCGTAATCATGTGTGGTGTTGCATTTGATTCGTCTGGGATATATGGCATATCTGCAGCACCTGATGCTCCAGCATTAGAGTCAAACAAATCTTTATCTGAGTCAGGAACCTCTTTCCAAGAAGCTGGTGCTATAGGAATCGGTAGGTTCTCATCATTATGGGGGGACTGGTCTCCTGGCTGAGTTAATTGTCGGATATTAATGTTGCTTTAGTTTGAAGCCACATACAATTTGTTTAAGCAAAAGTAAGCAATCGCCTGTATATGATTCCTTTGCCCATCCAATACACGGCACTCAAAAGGGCAAATGCGCTTTCTCACCATTTTAAACCACTGGGTTGGAAATTAACATAACATCTAATACATGTTATGTGTGGGGCCCATGGCTTATCCTGGTCACCCAACGCACACTTAAAATAATGTTTATAAGCCGTTTTAAACAATTGAGTGATTGGTTTCCGTTGACTTTTCGTAGTATATTCTCCACATACGTAGCAAAAGACATTCGGAGAATTTATACAAACACGTTTGGTACTCATACTTTTTAAATATATATCTGAACAAACTAAATTAACATTAATGCGCTGTAAAATATATATATATATATATATATACTATATATATATATATATATATATATATATATAATAACATATATAGGTATATATATATATATATATATATTATATATATATAATATATAGTATAGTATAATATATATATATATATATATATAATATATATATATATATATATATATATATATATTAATATATTAATTATATATTATAAATAAAAAGATAAATTTCAAAAATAAATAATAATAAATATTATATATTATATAATATATATATATATATATATATATATATATATATATTAAAAAAGACTAACAACACACAGAAACAACCTTTACACTGAAAAACAACTCTGTAACTGCGAGCATACTACAAAATTCTCAGCGAGAACATTATATATTTTCACGATTTTTCGTGTTCAAGCATGACTCAGTAATGACTCATAACAGAAAATTGTGACGTGATACGTCATTTTCGACTACATCATCGCATTCAGGACAACTATACCTACATAGAACACCTATTCCCATTTTGGTTCCAAAATCATTGTTGACCAGTGTAATTAATAATAATAATAATAATAATAATAATAATAATAATAATAATAATAATAATAATAATAATAATAATAATAATAATAATAAAAATAATAATAATAATAATAATATCAATAATAATATAATATAATAATAATAATGAATAATAATAATAATAATAAAATAATAATAATAATAATTGTTATTTTCTTAATAATGTCATAATTACAAGAAAAAATTTATAATTTTATAAAAAATTTACCTAATAAATATTAAAATTCATAGATATATGCAAATAACGCAAATAATTTTTTGATAGAAATTTCCACAAAAAAGAAAATACTCGAAATTTGTTTATTTTTCTTATCGTAAAATTTTCTGTCCCTAATAAACGGAGTCTCATCTTATAAATGTCCCATATATATATATATATATATATATATAATATATATATATATATATATATATATATTATATATATATATATATATATATATATATATATATACTTAGATAAATATTTATATAATACATATATTATATAAAGCTATATATATATATATATATATATATATAATATATATATATATATATATATATATATATATATATATATATATATATTATATATATAATATATTTTATATATATTATATATAATACATATATATTATATATATAATATATATATATATATAATATATATATACTATATATATATATAAAATATATATTATATATATATATTATAATATATAATAGTATATATAATATATTATATATATATATATACTATATATATAATATATATATATATACTGATATATATATAATATATATAGTATATATAATATATATATATATTATATATTATATATATACTATTATCATATGTTTTCACGGCACCTAAATCACCGGATGGTTCTTTTTCAAGAACGGGCAACAAACTAAACAATGAACAGCGCGCAATCCAAGCCTAGCTTAGCAAATACTCGCCATCAGAATGAGCGCAGACTTTAAGCTTTAAAAGAGGGATAGGAATTAAATACACTTGGAAAAACAAAAAACGAGGAGTTCCACAGAACAGAAGTAACTGGTAAGAAAGGAGCAGCACACATACGAACAGGTCTGGGATTTTCAATACTCG
>JABUQX010126256.1:12500-15000 GCA_015478945.1 Trachelipus rathkii
CGTGCAGCTTCCTAGGATAATCGCGTCCTCTTCTAAATCGATTTCTTCCTTCTCACACTGTTCAAAATCGACAACGCCTACGCACGCGATGTGTAAGGTATCCGGCGTTTCTTCGTCCAGTAGAACTCTGAGAGTACCTTGTCCGTTGTCTTTTTGATCCCGAGGTGTCCCCCATGATGCTATCGTGCGCCATAATCATTACTTCCTTCCGAAGTTTCTTTGGTACAACTACTTGCAAGCTCGGACCTTCTTTATCTTGTTTACACCTGTACAAGACTCCTTTCTTTACATCGTAATACGACCGTCTTTCTTCTTTATTTTCCATCTCACTCAAGGCCCTACATCTGTTCAAAGTCTCATCATCTTGCTGAAATTCGATGAACTTTTCACGAGTGATTTTGTCATTACTTCCCTGTCGAGCGCTTTCAGGCGTAATCGTTCTTTCATCATGCGAACTACACGGAATGTTCTAATACAACGTCGGGCTGCGTAGTTTCTTCCGACTGCGAATTTATTGATTTACCCGCGCATGACACTATCGCTTGACTGTCGAGGTGCACCGTCATGTCACCATGAGCTTCGGCTTCTTCCTCCAGAGAACTATCCATTGCCCTCGCGCGCGATACCATCTCACTATGTGCAGGATCCTCTGCATTCCTTGCCCCGGGAATATTCCCAATTATTAAATCATATATGGCATCGTCCAAGGCTATGGCTTCCACACGACCCGTATAGTAGGGCGTAACGACGTCGATCATAACAACGGGTGCATCTCTGATCGTATTGTCGATCATCAGTATCTGTTTCCTCCTCCCAGTTCTCTGGTCTGCCGACGTATATTTCTTTTTAACAATGACGGAGTCACAGCCGGTGTCCCTCAATACATTCGCTGCCATACCATTAATCTTTCCGTCGACAACGGGCATCATTGAATTCACGACATTAGGTCTTACATTATCACTCTTTACACATGCGACTCTGACGACAGGTATCATTCTGCCGCATGCTAAAGCAATCTCGTTGTTGTTGTTCACATGTTTCATGAGGTCAGGGTCTTTATTGGCACTTAAGTCTCCGCGAGTCGTAATATCCGAAGCTACTTCTTTATCACACTGTTTAACCTTCAGTATTGTTATGGCAGCAGCTGCCATTTTGGGTCCTTCTCTCCAATTGTTGGAACGGTTGTTATTATAGTTCCTGTATTGATTGGTCTTCTCTCCTATAGGTGTTATAATTTTTACAATCAAATGCCTTGTGCCCTTTCTTTCCACATTTGAAGCAGCTGCCCTTTTGGGTCCTTCTCTCCAATTGTTGATGTCAAATTTCTGTTGTGGGCCAGGAGATAGTTCTCCGCTTCTTGAGCAATGACATCTAATTTATTAATCTTCCTTTCCCGTAAAAATGTTGCCAGTTCTTTCGGGCAAGTGTTAAGAAACTGCTCCGCTACTATCAAATTGATGATGTCATTAAAATTCTTATTTATCTCCGCCAGTTCTGTCCACTTCATGACGTAATTCTTCAACCTATCTATGAATTGTATGGGTCTTTCATCATTGTATGCCTTCGCACTCCTAAATTTTATTCGGTAGCCATCTTCTGTCAAATTGTAGCACAGTAGGAGGGCATTCTTCAGTTTGTCGTAGTCTTTCGAATCTTCTTTAGGAATGCGGGAATATGTGACTAAAGCTTTCCCTGTTAACAAGACACTAAGGTAGGATGCCCAATTCCTTCTATCCCATCCGTTTATTTCCGCAAATCTTTCGAAGCGTTCGAGGTAGCAGTCTATTTCGTTCCTGTTGTCCGCGAAAGGAGGGAGCTTAGGCACTCTCGCCTTAACATCGTTATTGTTTGCAGCTTGTTGTTGATTACCATTGCTTGCTTGCAATTCTATTCTCCTGAGCTCTAGCTCGTGCTCTCTTTGTCTCTCTGCTGCTTCTCTGTCAGCTTCTCTTTGTCTCTCCGCCGCTTCTCTTTCTTCTCTGGCAGCCTCTCTTTCAGCAGCTTGTCTGGTAGCTTCTCTCTCTGCTGCTTCTTTGGCAGCATCTATTTGTTCCTTTATAAACTCCTTTGCCTCTTTTCCCTTTAGTCCAAGATCTAGGGCGATCTTTGCTATTGCAGCGCAGTCCATATTCAAAAGTTATATTTTAATAGAAGCTCACACTTTAATATCTATATCACTAGAGTTGTCTTTACTCTGAATGACGACGGTGATATTCTTTTAGGAACTGTTTCAAATAAGACCGCTGATATATTCCTCTTCTTAGAAGCAAGTTCAGACAGAGTCTTCAATTTATTGGTCTCAGTATTTCTTTTTCTTTTTAGAAAAGATTCCGGACAGAGCCTCCAATTTATTGTCACAAGATGGGGATTCCGTCAATAACAGCGTGACAATTCCCGGAATTCGTTTATTAAATAACACAAAATAAAACAGTATAAGTTGTAAAAAATGTCTAGGGTATGATTCACGAAGTAGGTTCCAACTCTCCCAGATACGAAGTGT
>JABUQX010126257.1:5000-15305 GCA_015478945.1 Trachelipus rathkii
TTAAAGGCTGTACTACTACACATTGGTAACAATCACCCATCTATTCCCATCGCACATGCAGTACACATGAAGGAATCATATGAAAGCATGGATTTTCTTTTGGATAACATTCAGTATGGAAAATACAATTGGAAAATTTGTGGTGATTTTAAAGTTATTGGACTTATGTTAGGCTTGCAACTGGGTTATACCAAGTATCCATGCTTTCTGTGTGAATGGGACAGCCGGAATAAGGATGAACATTACATAAGAAAGGTTTGGCCACCTCGTGAACATTTCATCACCGGGGAAAAAAATATTAAAAGCAAACAGCTAGTTGATCCTAAGGATGTACTTTTACCTCCTCTTCACATAAAACTTGGACTTATCAAGAATTTTATTAAAAGTATGGACAAAGAAGGCAAAGGATTCAAATACATTGTGCAGAAATTCCCTCGAATTAGTGATTCTAAAATTAAGGAAGGGATTGTTGCTGGTCCTCAAATTCGAGATCTGCTGAAAGATGAAAAATTTGCTGAATGTCTCAACAGAACAGAATTAGCTGCCTGGTCTGCATTCCAAGATGTAGTCAAAAACTTTCTTGGGTCTTACAGAAGCCCACATTACAAGACCATGGTTGACACTTTACTGTCAGCATACAAAGCTCAAGCCTGTAACATGTCCCTTAAAATCCACTTTCTTCACTCTCACCTCGACTTCTTCCCTGCAAATTTAGGCGCCGTCAGCGATGAACACGGGGAGAGGTTTCATCAAGACATAGCGAAGATGGAGAAGAGATATCAAGGTAGATGGAATCCGACTATGCTGGCCGACTACTGTTGGGGACTCATTAGGGAATCACCGCAGGACATTTACAAACGTAAATCAAGAGCTGTTGCGTTTACATAAAATTGTGTAAAAATTTAAAAAATGAAAAAAAAATTGTAAAATTGTAAAAAATTAAATTGTAAAAGTGCAATTGTTTAAAATAAATGTATATATACAAATGTTGTTAATTGAATGTTACTCAGCAAAAAAGTTTCCATAAAATTTTGTTCAATTCTACAAACCAGTAAAAAATTGTAATATTGTAAAAAAATAACTTGTAAAAGTGCATCTGTTTAAAATAAATGTATATATACAAATGTTTTTCATTGAATGTTACTTAATGAATAACATTATGATTTAAAAAAAGGTTGAGGACGTAATTTTTTGCATTCAACTATAAAAGTTAGTTAATAAATAAGTAAAAAAGCTAAATTAATAAATGGCAAATATCTCGAAATCTGTGGGTCCCGCAGAAAAACTATAGGTATATTCGGAATCAGCATCTAAAAATACATAAAAAAAAGTGTGTTTCGCAAAAGATACAGAAATGAAGTTAATTTTTGTTAATATGTGTTATTAATGAAAATAAAAATTAAAAAACAATAATAATAATAATAATAATAATAATAATAATAATAATAATAATAATAATAATAATAATAATAAATAAATAAATAAATAAATGAACTAATGAAATAATGAAGCCAAAATGGAATTAAAAGAGTAATGAATTAATTTAAAACAAACAAGTAATGAACTATTTTAACAAATGTGATATCAATGCTCTTTAAAAAGCAATCCAAGTTTTATTATTATTATTATTATTATTATTATTATTATTATTATTATTATTATTATTATTATTATTTATATATATATATATATATATATATATATATATATATATATATATATATATATATGTATATATATATATATTATATATATATATATATATATACGAGTATATATATATATATATATATATATCATGGTATATATAGCAGCATATATATATATATATATATATATATATATATATATATATATATATAACTTATTATTATTATTATTATATATATATTTATATATATGTTATATATATATATATATATATATGTATATATATATATTACAATAATAAATGGTTCATATGGCACAACTTAGTAAAGGTAAAAATTTCATTTTAAATACAATCCTAAGAATTTACCAAAAGATACATTTTAAGCTTTTGTAGTATGAGCATTTTTGTAACTAGATTTCGCGTGATTCATATAATGCTCAATCTCACAAGCTTTTAGCCAATGTTTGCAACCTTTGTGCAAGTTGCAATCGGCGATTTCAGTGGTATTAGAAGTGCAAAGAAATCTTTATCTTATTGGTAGATATAAGATATACCTTAAGATATAAGGTGTATGTGTGCTTTATCCTCACACTTTCATTAATGCTGAGTCTCAACATATATATATCTCTTAGGTAGATTACATGACTAATGCAGACAGATTAAACCCTTTGTTAATTTATAATTGTAGATAGGTAATCCATTGTGGTATGAAGAAACTTCATCTATATAAAAACACGGATATCGCACACCACTACGTAAATATCACAAAAAAAATGAGCGTTTTCAACAAGACAATCTGGATTTTTTCAAATAGGATCACGTCTAAAATAGATGATCGTGCAATGAGATCTGAAGAGAAAAATATCCTATCACTGTAATGAATTTTGTTTGTTGATTCAAAGTGTGTCAACAGATAACTGAAGTAAACATTTGTTTTTCACTGAGTAATGAGAAGGACTATGGAGGAACTACCGCACTTAGCATGTAAGATAGTTTGTTCTCTCAATTATATTTTGTGTCCAAAGTTTTTGACATTCTTTCTTGATGTATCATCAAAGAATGTAGTGTAATACATTCACTATAGGGAAGTTAAAATAGAAGTTTTACATTGAAGGTTGTTATATCTTAAAACTTTACCCTCAGGCAAATCATTGTTATCTACTTAAAATCCTCTATTTAATTTATACTTTTTGTGTGCTTAGTTATTGTATATGTAGTCTTTTTCTATTTCTTTGGCATAATTATTATCCGTCTTTGTTGATTTCGTGTTCTTACTATATTAAATCTGCCAGAGCATAATGCGCGTTTCTTCGAAGATATAATTTTACATACTTTGTAAGTATAAACATTTTTTAACTATGCCCTCTTTTCTCCCTAAACATTGTAGTTTTTTGTGCCACCGATTTCCTGCATTTAAAATGTTTCTCTCCCTTTGATGCTTGTACCGATTTTTGAAATTATGGTTCTTTGCGAAGTATTTCCACATTTTAATCCATTTTATATTGGATATATTATTTTTAAATGTTCCTAAATTCTTAGCTTCAATTAGCGTCAAATTATTTTTTTTTCACAATCAGAACAAAATTAAAACGGTTTTGTTCGTTTATTAACGGATTGATGAATCCATATTTAAGGTACTCAATTGAGTATTGATTACCTTTTCTTACCGCACAATAAACTCACTAAATACACGACAAGTTTCCATACTTAACAAGAGTAAATAACCACTTTCCTAAAGGGGCACAGTTATATAGACAGCGATTAGCGATCATTGATCTAACGAGTAACCTATTCACAAACCACGATTCTATGTTTTTTTGCCGTAGCATACTACGCTTCTTTATAACTACTAAGTACAAATAGAGTTTAATTAATTTCTTACAGTTTTAACACTATTGAATTTAACCGAGGTGCTGACCATATCATGAAGTATATAAATAATTAACAATAATTAACAAATAAAACATTAAGCAACAAAATTCGAAGGTATCGTGTAATTGTATACAGCTAACGAAACTTTCTGAAATGTTCTCAGCTTTTCCAACACTTATATATAACGTGAAATATAAATAACGTTCTTTGGCAATATACTATCTATATACTACGTGGAGCTATTATCCATATCTTAATAAAAAAGCAACATACATTATATTAACTAAGAAAATAATGTCAAACGTCGAATCTAACACAATCTTAAGCACAGAATATAACTGTTTAATCCCATTAACAAAATTATTTACCAAGCAACATTATCAATTTATACACCTGTAAAGTAACAGCTAACATTTGCCAATACCAAAACGTGAACCTAATTACCATTGGGCCACCACCGACCAACAAGTATAGTATTTATTATTAAGATTCAGCCCTACTTATCAAAAGAATTTAATTATTGACCATCATAAATTATCACTTTATATTATGTTATTATTACAAGCTAATAAATAATATTATAACTAATATTTAAACGTTAATTATATTATAATAACATTATAGTATTACATAATAAATTAATCAATACAATAATATTTTTAATTTAAACAATGAAATATTTATACTCAATCCATAACTACTTGATTATTTAATTATCATACAGACATATATATATATAATATATAAAATATCGAATAAATGAGCAAACCACAAGCACATAACGTGCCATTACATACTAAACATAACTTACATAAAATAAGTTCTATTTATATACTAACTTATATATTATACTAATTAATCATAGAGGAGGATCATTTTGCTATGATAAAACATCAAACATATTACGTTTATAATTGTTAAAACCAAAAGAAACTGAAACTAAGAATAATAATGTAACAACGAATAAAACCTAACATACACCATTCGTTACGAATAAACACCTACTTAAATCATTAACATATATCTAATTAACCTTAGCTATATACTTATAAACATTCATTACAATTAAGTATCATCTAAAAATCAAACTATAAAATTAAATATCGATACAAACCGTTCCTTTCACAAACATTATTTCAAAAAGCATATCTCTAAATCATAAATCAATAGTTTATATTATTTATTATTCAATATAATTCTATAAGTAAATCTGTATATATTTAACTAATAAAGTTTAAGTGATTAACACTGCTCCACCGCATTCTATCTTTCGCTGACTTTTAGCAATGGCTGGTTGACGAATAATGAAACAACAAAAATGTTTTCCCATGCTCGCTAATTATTTGTTACAAGTTAATTTCGTTGTATTCGTCTAAATTTAAAAATATATCGAGCCCAAGCGAATAATGGCCAAACTCATACACGCAAAGTATTAAAAAACTCCGAAATAGCAAAGTACAAAATTTATCCTGAAATAACATAAGAACTAAGTCATTTAACCTAGAAAATTTGACAGTAACCCGTAAGTTTACTGGATTTTAAAAGCGAGTCAATCAGTAAATCAAAAAAACCAACCATCCCTGCTATCTTCCTATCCACCCATTCGAATTCATCCACCGCCCTATATGTCTTATTAATCTATTGCTCGAAGACATATTGCGACTACCTTATCATTTGCATAAATATAACATGAAAATAAGTTTTTATATACTTCGACCCATATAAGGGGGCGATAAACGAATATATGCTTACGCAACAAAGTTTTATCGATAAAGCTAACTATCATAACCTGAACTAAGAATATAATTAAATGCAAACCTAACATATCCTGCCGCGTATGAATACATCACATGGCTTAACATCTGAAAATTACCTACTTGGATACAAACAAGGAAAGTAGCTAACCACGGTCATTACATAACTCGATATGTTCCCCCCACTTTTTCCCGCATATTCAGCAAACAGGGTTAAAGACGTATTATCTTTATTAACAAATTTCCCTAATCAAAATGAGTCCAAAGGGTCTAATCAAGATATGGATGTACTCAGCATCTTGAACTAGAATGGAACACTTATCTTGTTCATCCAACCAGTGTCAGTCCAACGTTTCCCTTCGAGCTCCTATCCATATAAGGTACAATTCTAAATTTGCCAATTAACTAAAAATTTTAAATTCATATATTTTCACTAGATTAATTAGCATAACATATATTCTTATTTTAGTACTTTATTGAGTAATATAAAGTATGTGTCTGTTTGTTTGCCTTTTGCAATCCTAATTTGAATTCCACATTTGTTTGGAAAGGTGTCAAAAGACTAGCTAAATTTTTAGACTACACCGCCATCGTCCTCTCGGCCCCGGGCCCCGGCTAAAATAGAGCAGTCCCGCGAATGCTCGAACTTCCCATGCCCTTCTCCCTCCGTCCTACATCGTTTCGATGTTGATAGACTACTGGGACTTTTGGCAAACAGAAGAACTTAAACCCTAAGGTTTAGGCCTCACGGGTTTCATAACAACAATCATCGGTGCAGTTAAGACACGTCAATACTCTTTAACAAATTAATATTATCCTCTGCCTAACAATCACGTGTTTAATCTACACTGTCATAGTAATCAATTCTAACATAACACGTACCCTAACTTTAAGCGAATAAGACAGAAGTTTTCCACTAACAAACGACGTATCTGGCAATACAATCACCTGCTCCCGACGAGAACTGGGGATGCGCCCCTTGAAAAGGGGTGATCCTGAGAGGGGGGATGCATTATCGCAAGGGGTGTAAGGCGGGGTTTTGGGCCTCTGCCTACAGCCCAAGACGGCTGAGCAGAGGCCTACCCGCCAACATTTCCCTCCCCTGTCCCCCGGTCGGTTCCCTGGCCGAGCATAACATCGAAATAAGGCAGAGCTGTATGCGGACAAGCGGAGACCGGTCGTTTACAGGGGAGTGTTTTAATTGTATTATACATACGGAAAACAACACCATACGTTCCTTTGCACCCTCTCAGGAACCGATCAGTGGGTTCTGCTTCCCTATACTTTTGAGGCGCGCAGGCCCCTTTGTGGTGGCTGCGCCGGCCCGATGAGGTTCAGACTATAGCGTGGGTGAAAACTCATTGTTAGAAAAAATCTCAGGGGTAAGTCCAGAATGAAGACACTCTCGACCCTCCAGTTAGATTTATATAAAGTAGCATTATTAATAAGATAACTATATTGAGACCTTTATAAGCTATCACAAAATAAAAAGATTTATAAAATTTCTATAATCTAACCTAACAAATAATTTAGTAACAATATATTTAAAAATTAATCATTTTTTAAAATTAATAATAAATAACCATAAGGAATACATGTTCAATATTAATATTCCTAATACTTATAAATTATTAAATTAATTATATATTTAAAGAAATGTAAATTACTATATTTATTAATAAAGATAAAAATAATAATAATATTAAGAAAATTTTATATCTAGTAAATAGAATATAAAAATAATAGTTTTGTGGTGATGTGTGGGTAATATAGAATAAAGAAAAGTTTTCTAAGAGTATTTTTAAAAATTTAATTTAAGTTGAAACAAGGTAAAAAGTAAAAAAGTTTCCGTTTACCTCATTTAATTATTATCATTTTAAATAATATTATTAAGTTTTATTCATGACATAACAATTTATTATTTATTCACTTTAATAATAACTCTTATATTTAATAACATATAATCCATGAATCACACCAAAGACATTCACTTTTACTAGTGTCCCAATCTTTAATTTTGAAATAAATATATAATCTACAATGAGTCCTATTATATATATAATATATATAGTAAATTAATAATATTATTGTGATTCATTCATAACTCCGTTAAATAAACGACACATGCCTATTATCTGCTTATTGGTCGTTGGAAAAATTGATTATCATTGTTGATTGCGAATGCAGCCCTTAAAGGATGGTAAATTATCTCAATAGTAACTTAATAAAGATGTGATGCTCTCTATACAATACAAAATGGATAAAAGAGTAATGTGGTCAGAGCACTTTATTTCGCAAATTGAAACATTAATTCTTCCACATAAAATCGATCCAACGACGGCAACAAAGGGTATTGAATATGTAACTCGGTTGTACTGTAAGTAGGATAATATTACATGTAAACTGAGTTTAGAGAAAACACTATTAGAGTATTAATTCTTTATCAAAAATCAATTTCCAAAAAGGAAAAGAAATATAACAAAATTGTTGGTCAATAATTAATTCTTTTAAACAAGATATAAATGATGTTGAAATACGAATCTTACTTACTTGTGCATCAGTACCTCTTTTAAAGTTTGAATCGCATTTTTATATAGGAGTATACAAATGAACATATTGCTGGTAACAAAGTTTTATAACAACTCAATTCCTCTCAGAATATAACAGTAATCATATCAAATGTAATAGATGAAATGCCAAATTAATAAAAAACACAAACTATTGTAATGTAACACTTTATACGAAGTGTAATTTTTATCTTTGCAACTCGAATGAGTCATCTTCCTTATTTTCCACCGTGAATTCGCATTGAATCTTTTAGCATACTATGAGCATACCACTCTCCGATATATCTAAAGTATTTCGTTAAGTGATAATTTATTCCTTTTGCTTAAACAACCTTAAAATTGTTTGAGTATTGCTTGTTTTACTTGCGGTAACAAATGGTTATTCTTTTGTACACAAAAGGTTTCAATACAATATTATTAGATTAAGGTCTAATGTTTAGGAATTTTATCTTTAAATACCAAAACGAAATATCGGTCCCAATGAAAAAAATTTATATATGTGATATTTTGGTATGAGCACAGATGGGGTGCGCCACCCCTAGAACACTAGGTCGATATCTGTGGACTTATATTAGTTTAGCATTTTCAATAATTTCAATGATTTATAGTAAGATGTTATAAACCAAAATAAATGTATTTTATTCACTTGTTCACACAAAATATATTTACTATTCATTGAGTTGATTATTACTATATATATTTCTCGAAGAAGTGGAGCCTGTGTTAATAACAGAAAAAAGTCATAATTCTTTTTTACTAGTGTATGATGACTACATGAACATTGAACGATACGAGTGTATATTTAAAGAGTATCTAGGAATATAAATGAAAATTCAAAAACCATACACCTATCCTAAAAGACAAACCGTAATCTTTGTACGAATCAGCTATATTGCCATGAATAATATGAGAAAGAATTTCTATGAGACGTGTAAGTATTGAAGGTAAACGCTAAAATTCAGAGTTAAATCAGCGATGACTGACCGAATAGGACTCAGTCACACTTCATATGGAAACATCTCTACCATTTGTATTGAAATCTAGCTTCAAATGTTAACCTTTTAACGGATACACTCCTTGAATCCGAGAAGTTAATCTTAAATTCATTAACAATTTAGATAATGTTAGCATGAATATCATTTTTTAAAAATAAATTTTAGAGAGGAAAAGCGTAGACATTGGGTATACTTTTTCAGCATATATTTTCACAAATAATAATTGGACTACAAGCACAATGCCACAATCATAGCTCACATTGCAGAGAGGGAGAAAGATAAATAATTAAAATCTTTTTATTATAACACATCATTACCATTAAGAATGAAATTACGTATTGATGATCTTTACATGTTCTCTTTTATCAGTAAAAGTTTTATCGTTGTTACCAAGAACCCGACAGCCTTAATGCTATGGAAGGTTTAAGTTTCTGCCAGTTCCCTATCACAAGTTATACATATAACAATTGAGAAATACTATGTTTGAGACTCTATGTGCCCAACTTTAACCATGTCATTTCCAGCATTCTAGAGGCCTCTACCTAAATAAATCGAGAAAGAGTTTTTGCATACACTAATTAAAAGCATATTTTTATATTATAATTTATTACAATATTGATAAATACAAATAAATTAATACATAAATTTCATAACAGAAGATAATAAATAAATTTATAGAACAATAAATTGTACCTAAGATTGTCCGCAGTACTAAAATAAAGTTCAATATATTTATTTTGTTACAAACCATTTTGTGTTTTATATAAATGTTAAGTCACAGTTATAAATCTTAGCCTTAAGATGTGTCAGTGTTCTTCGTCGTATTTGATAAATTATTATTCTTAGTTCTAGCAATGTTTATGTTGTCTTTTATTAATCGTGAAGATAACCATTTGTTAGATATATTAGCATACTTTCTGGTTTGTAAATGATAATACACAAGGTTAGGTGTAAAATTGTTTGTTATAATATTAAAATTTAAATTGAACTTAAACTAAAATTAAATAACCGATTGTTTAGTGATTAGGAGGGATCAATGGTTATGGGCCTGAGACCAGAGTTGCAATGTTACGGTTTTTGATTGTTTGTGTTGTTCTTTTCTGCGTGTAAAAGTGTGAGACTTTGTTAACGTTAACCGTTATTCCCTGTTTAAAGTGTGTTAGGTTTGTCGTTGTGGGTTACATTCATAGTTCAGATAATGCTAAGTAAGCTTTATTAATTGAAAACTTTGTTACGTCAGCATATATTGTTTGATCTTCTGGTAGAACCTCAATAGAGACCTACCAAGTGCAACATCTCATTATGGATATTAAATGTATATATAAAATCTTCCTAAAGTGACTACAACGAAAGTGAACTCTTGGAATCAATAGTAATAGATATGATCAAGATGGAACAGAGTGGTGGCTCGATGGTTGATTTGATTTACTATTTACTGCTTTAGGTAGTAAACGTTTACAATTTTA
>JABUQX010126259.1:0-30120 GCA_015478945.1 Trachelipus rathkii
CGGAAGAAAAAAAAATTACATTTCGCAGAGAGATTAATAATACCCATCCTTATATTACAGCAATGACAATTCTCTTATAGCTCCGCTATAAGTCTTTTTCCCTTACTTCAACCTATAATAACTGCTTGTCATATTCTATGCATGAATTCATCCCTATCTTACTAGACGTCTGTACTACCATAGTATATATGGAAGCCGCTACGGCTTCCTTAAACCAAACAAGCATAAGTAGTATACTAGCTACCCATATATTAAGATATATATAATAGACTAATATTCACTCATATAATCTACATTTCTCTTCATCTTCCCTTATGAAGAATAATTATTTATATTAATGATGAAAGCACAATAGTAAATCCTTCTACCGGTCCTACTAATCCAAATTTTAAACTGACCCTCAACTCCTATGAAACTGGCTTAACCTCATACACACCACAAGAAATTCAAACTGCATTATACCTTTAATATTAGATATCCAGAACTCAACTACCCTACTTATCTCATAATATATATATTTACTATACGAATAACCTGAGAACTACCTCATAGACTACCCAATCCGAATTGATACTACGTATATATATATTCTAGATTCAGTTTTCAGACATAATTTTATAGACAGTTCCCTTTAATACGTACCAGTTATAATAATAGTATAAACTCCATAGTAGATACCCCTGAATAATCGAGAATACATTTCCCTCTTAATATATATAGCCTATGACTAATATTATAAACCTCTTATAGTTGCAATAGAACATTATCACTTTTTTTAAGGCTTATTAAATATCAGATAGCAATATTATATTCACCTCCTTCTAGAATATCACTAACCATATATATATATTATTATAACCTTCCACTCATCACTAAACTTACAGTATATACTATCCGAAGCTACACCAATTCAACTAGTGTTCACGTAGATTATCAACTCCTACCTTTAATCTCATAGACTTACTCCGTATCAAATTATTTACATAACCACTTTCACATAACATCATTACCTAATCGAATGTTATACATAAACTCTCATTCACATATATTATTCCATATATTTATCTATATATAAACTTACTATATAACCTCACTACTTAAATTCACTACACTATCTACAGTGTAATTAACGGATTTGTCCGACTGGAAGAGTAAGATGACGAAACCGAAGAAGAAAAGGAGGGCCAAGTTTGATCAAGGAAGAGAGAGAAGAAAGCTAGACACATTAAATTGCCATCTTCAAGCAGAAGCTCATAAAAAACATAAAGAATTATAAAAAATTTTTTCTCATTGGTGTTTATTTTTCATTGGCGTCCGAGAAAAAGAATATAAATCATAAATAATAAATATAATATAATTAGAAACATAACAGTTAAAAGTCACCTTGAAATAGTTAGGTGTCTATATCAGCGACGATTTCAGTAATTATTTAAGTAAAATAATACGTTCGAAATCATTTCGTAGGTTATATAGTATACGCGTACGGATTCGATCTATAGATAGTAAAGTTAACTTAATAGTATATATTATCCTCATAAATCGTAAAAATCCCTATATTCAATTTAAGATACATATCTATTATAATGATATCATAATACTATATACCTATAAAGTAAAACAACTCCTTATAAGTGTATATTATACCCAGTATTAATAACTTATATACTTATACTTATATACTATACGTATATTTATACTTTATATATATATACTATTTATATTGTTTAGATCTAATACCTTGAAGCGTCCTTACAAAATATTGAAAAAAAAATAGAATAAAACCTAGCATCAATAAATAAAAAATATTAAATCCTACAAAAATAATAACCTGAATAACAAAATAATATATATGTTACATTATGTATAAATATATATTACTAGTAGTAATAATATAGTAATGACATTAGTTAATTAAAAAATTGATCCATAAAGTGGCACTCTAATTACAAATGATACCCTTTAATCTTTCAAGACAGTAACTGTGTAGATAGATTTAACACTCGGCAGGGTCTAATTACGAGCAAAGTTAATCTTATACCTGTATATGCACATACTATGTCATGTTGTGAAACTTTTTACACTTATATGCCGTATTACAGATTGCACTTCTCGTTTTTTCCATAACGTTACGTAAAGCAACAAATTTTGGACCAGGTACATACATCAATCCTAGTTTCCTTGAACTAATGGATATGATGTCTTGACCGTTTCAAACTTAAGAACAAAACGCGCTTGCGTAACAAACACTCAGTAAGGTTCACCGCAAATCTAAATGATACAGTATTTCTTAGGAATTTAACTACTTTTTGATATGACGTCATATTTAACTACTTTGATATTGATGGTCGATAGCGTCGACATGTATCTATCGATCCGCAGCTAAACTCTCTTCGGATAACACGTGGCAATACCTCGTGTAATTCCTCCATTGTGCCTACAAAATTTCCACGTTTTGTAATATCTGCATGTTTCTACATTTATGTGTAGGAATCTGGGGATTTTGCGGGAATCAGTAATATACTTTTTATACTATGTAACATTCACACTGGCTCTGAAACTCTCAACACGACTCCTAGAGTTGAACACCCCGATATGAATATAATGTGTTACGATCTGGTGTTGCTCAGGAGCGGATCACCAGAGAGAAAGTATGGACAAGAGCTTTGTTCAGCTTCCTTCATGTACCGGGGCAACGGCTTTCCACACTGAAATCACCTACCCCACCTTTACGCATTACTATGTGTTGCTTTCTTCGCCCTTTCATTCAGAGCCTTCGAGATAAAGGAAGCCTTCGTCCCCTGTGCATTAGTTGGAATACCTGCGTAATACGAGGACTTCCTGCGTTTGGAAGAAGAGGTTGCTTGCAAGAGAGGTCGCCAAGGACCTGTCCCGACCTAGGCACACATGTCGTTCCTGGACTATTTCCCAAGCCAGTCTATAGCTTGAGATGCTAGATGTATTGAATAGATAAACTCCTAGACTAAGTAAGCTTCAAAATTGAGACTTCTTATAACATGGGTACTCAATATTCAGTTCCGTGTTCGTTGGTTTTTTTTGCAAGTTATCTAATGAGCAATTTGAGCTGCAAAAACCGTTCCATCATGGTTTAACCCATGCAATTCAACTCTACAGAAAGTACAAGGATGGGCCAAACGACTTCGTCGTTCCCGTTGTTGCGATTTGCTCCGGGGTTTTTCTCACTCTGCATTATCGCGATTTTATTCTGATAGTGTTTTGGTATGAGAAGACCAACTAAATTCGCGAGATAAAGTCATTGGGCTTTTTCTGCACATGTCTGTTGTTAACCGATGAGGCGTGCTTGTCAACATGAATGCGGCCTACTCACTCAGACTTCCAGTCTATTATATGCGACGTTGACCAAACAAATATCGCGAACGTCTCATGGAAGTCTTCCTAGAACTTTAAACCTATACAGGATGCACAATCACTTCTTGCAGGAGGGTGACAATGGTTCATACAGAGTGTCACCCAGGCAACATTTACCCCTTAGTCAAAACATTATTAGAGGTGTGATTTCTTCGGGGATTACTGTCTAGGGTTTACCTGTCACATATCCAACGCAACCGTTTTGATGGACCTCTGCGTACCTGCAATCCTACTCCAGAACAACGCTTCGGCTGCATGCTCATGGATATCGACATAGCCCTTGTGCACACCCGCCAGAGAACCATAACTGGTTCCAACAGCAAAATGCGGATGGCCGCCATCACTTTCTAAGAGCAACATTCAGCCCTAGCGCACGTGGAAAAAGGCTACGCATGGGCGCTCATCTGAAGCCAGAGTACAACCTACGAACTTCTCATTGCAATTCACACAAATTCCTGGACCTAATTTGGCGAACGGGGGACCTGTTGCCGCAAGTCAATAGGGACCGGGTAAAGGGTTCCGCTACTGCTAAGATTTACGTCGCTCCTCCGGAGGAGACTACTGGGGGATTCCATTGAAAGCACAATTTATCTATACAATGTTACAAATTATAAGGAGCAAAGCCTCAAGGTGCGATGGTAAGACGTAACAAAATTTACCTAGCCACTGGGGGCTCTTAATAAAGCAATAGTTTACTGATGCCGAACAATTTTCAGGAAGCGTACGTCAACCCTAGTTTTTTTTCTCAAAATTGATGAATAATTTTTACTCAGTTTGGCGGAATAGGGGGAACTTTTGGCAAATTGCGAGACTAATGCAAGGAGTGCTCGGATCTGAGCCTCTCAATCAAGTGAAACGAATAGTTGTCAAAAATTGTCTCTAAATTATCAACCTTAATTTCCCATTTATTTTTAAATTTCAGTTTCGTAGAATACAACATGACTCTCCTAATTGAATAGGACAATGCCCTTGAGATACGAAATTTCATTAAAAAAACTCTCACTGATTGGCAGCCGATTATCTTGTAACCATGCCTAACCGTTTAACAAAGGTAAGCGTCCCAACCAATATAATATATATATATATAATATATATAATATTATATATATATATATTATTAATATATATATATTATATATATATATATATATATATGAGTAATTTTAGTTGTGTAATGCACTGTCTGCAATAGGCCTGAATTTGCACTTCCGATTACGTCCACATTGTCCAAATTCAACAATCCCCTTTGCTAGGTTCTAGATTAAAGGTAATACTAAATACATTTCGACTATGTGTTCAATAATTGATCCTGTCATTTTCTTCATATAACATTCATTCATACTACCATTTAAGTTGTAACATGTCAGGTCACGCTCAAGATTAACTCAACCAGACGGTTATTATATCACTACCTTAAGTATAACGGCATAGTGACTAAAAGAATAAACTATCTAGTAACGCCATCAACTAATTCTATCAATTTAAGGTAATACTAAAACATTTTCATATATATATTAAATATAATATATATATATATATATATAATATAAATATACTGATAATATACTATATATATAATATATATATATATTAATATATATAAGAATTATGATATATATATATATATATATATAGTATAAGAATAATATAATTATATATAATATAGATATATAGATATAACATAATATAATATATAATATATATATATATATATAAATATATATAATATCATATATATTATATATAATAATAATATTATTATATATTTAGTAATAATATATATATAATATATATAAATAATATATATATATAATATAGATATATTAAATATAAAATATATAATATTATAAATATATATATATAATATAATAATATATATAAATATAAAATATATATAAGTATAAATAATAATATATAATAGCTATATATAAAATATATAATATTAAGATATATATATACATATAGATATAATATAATATATATATAAACTAAATTATTATATATATAATATATATAACTATATAGATATAATATATATATAGTATTATATAATTAATATAATAATATATATAATATATAGTATAATTATATATATATAATATATATATAAATATATAAATAATAAATATATAAATAAAATTAATATAAATAAATAATATAATAAATAATAGTACTGGAGGTCCGCCGCTGAATATATATTAATAAATAAAATATTTATAATATAGTATATAGATAATATATAAATATATAATCAGATATATTAGCTACGGATGTCCGCTGTAAATAGTATATATATATATAATATAATAATATATATATATATATATTATAGTATATAATGATATATTATATATAAATATAATATTTATAAATTATATAATATATAATATATACTGTGTCAATCGTATTATATATATATTTATATATATATAAAATATATATTAATATAATAATAATATATAAATATATAGAATAGTATTAAGATAAAATATATATAAATAATATTATAATATAATAATATATATATAACTCAGCGGCACCAGTAACTTTTTACTACTCAGTCTCTCTCCCCTCTCTCTCTATTAATATAATATATTTATTATATTAATATATATAAATATTTATAAATATATTAATATATATATATATAATCATATAATAATATATATATATATATTATATTATATTATATATAACTATTATATATGATATATATATATATATATATATACTACATAATATATACATAATATATAAAGTTTAAAATAAACTTAAAATAGTCTCACTTATATACATAATAAAATTTATACTATATGCAATAAAACGCATAAATAGATTGATAAATTTGATTGGTCAAGTCCGTGAATGAGATGACATTGTTCCAATCTTATTCACATTAACTAACACTGACTGTCTACCTCGTCCTTAGATATTTCATATACGTCTTTTAGTTTTTGGTTGTTTTGAACCCCAAGTCATTTCGAGACGTTTGACAAACAAGAACAACAGAAGAGTAAAATTCTTTCAAAAAAAAGTATATACATAATATATATATATAATATATATATATATAACTAGTATATATTAATATATATATATAATATATTATATGTATATATATAATATTTATATATATATATAATATAGTATAAATATATATATATATATAATATATATATATAATAATTATATGAATATATATATAATATATATAAATAATTTAATATGAATATATATATGATAATAATATATATATATATATATATAATATATATATATATATACTATTAAGTATAATTATCTAATATATATATATATATCCCTATACGAGTATATATATATAGGATATATATATATATATATATAATAATAATATATATATATATATTATATATATATATTAGTACTGAGTCGCCTACATATATCTAATATAGATATATAGTAAATAACATATATTAATATATATAAGTATATAATATATATATATAATATAAGATATATATATTATCTAATATTAAGTCTATATATATATATAAGATATATATGATAATATATTATTATATAATATATAGTATATTTTGCTGATCGAAATAAAATATAAATAGTAATATATATATTACATATATACAGTATAATAGATAACTTTTTGAATTATCACACTTTAATAATATATATAAAGATTTAGTTATAAGATACAGCGGAAACTCCAACTTTGACTCTTCCTCTCTCTCTCTCCTCTCCCTATATATATATTATATAATGTATATATATATAATATATATATAATATATTATATATATATAATATAAACTAACTATATATATATAGTATATATATATAAAGTATAAGTTACAATAAAACTAAATACGTCTCCCTTATTGTTATAACATAAAGAAAGTAAGCTAAGAAGGTGCAAAAGGACAATATAAACCATTTTATACTCTACAATCACAAACAACACACACACACAAGCACATCCCACACACACACAACCACACAACACACACACAACACTCACACAGATTTTTTCACATCTAACCGTCAACCTTTTAATAGAAATCTTATACAGTAGAAGAAGTCTCAAAATAATTTTGTTTCACTTTTGCTAATTCTTTATAGTATTATGTAATTATCGCTCATTTCATTGACCAATTTTCGCAAAAAAAATAAAACAAAAAAAAAGATTTTTATCGTAACAATAGAGAATTTCAAAAAGCTTCTACGTTCCTATATTCTTAACCTCTTGTGCTTACTTGAACAGCAGCATGAGTAAGTAAGATACCTCTGAATAATATATATATATATATAATATATATATATAATATCTATATATAATATATATTATATATAATATATATATAAATCAGATATATCTATTAATAATATATATTATATATATATATATATATATTATATATAATATTATATATAGTAATATATATAAAAATAATATAAAATCTCATGAATTTCATACTGTGTCCTACTCTATTTTTTAATAAAGACTAGATACCACGGCTTGGGTTCAGGGAGTACGATGTGAGTACAGTACATGTATTCAAATGTTAAAATCGTACAAGTACTAGAGTACAATCTCACGAATTTTTCAACGATCAATACTATGGATCAAGTTACAAGTAAAATACAAGTACTTTTATGAAAACTTGCAATACTATATATAATATAATTAAATTAATATCAGATATATATATTATATATCATATAGAATAGTATATAGTATATATATAGAATATATATATATATATATATACTATATATATATATATATATAATATAGATATCATGAAAGGAATCAAATCCATCTGTTACAGTATTCTCTTTGTCTAGAATCTATACCTCATTTGTAGTTCTTTACCGAAATTTTTTGTTTAAATAGTCGGACAGCCAACTCGCACTGCAATTTTCCTGCGCTATCGTTTCGGGCTATTGGAGGCATTTTTTAAATTTAATTAAGTGGAACCTAACTCCGTTCTCCCTGATGCCAAGTCACTTTCGATACCGGTTTTATATTGTATGGAAAAGGTCGTGCCCATTGTCAGTGATCAAGTGTGTAATATTATTCTCAGTCTGTAGTCTATACCAAAACAATACACAAGATTGTCAAAAGCAACAAGAAGAAAAGTGCAACCTGTTTAGAACACGGCCAGTTTTTTAATCAAAATTCCTTGTGTGTCTTGTCCCATGTTATTATTTTAATTAATCTAGGTAATCTAGTATTATATGTTACTAAGTATTAGTAATAATATATTAATAATACAAGTTACTATTAGTAGTTAGAGCTAATTCTTCTAGTAATTACTAGTAAATATATAAAAAAATTATAATATATATATAATATATATATAATATATATATATATATATAAGTATATATATAATATATAATATATATTAAGTATATATATATATTATAGAATATATATATAATATATATATATATATATATAATATATAAGTTATTATTCAATATATTATATTATATAATACTACTATATAGTATATATATGTATATATATATACTATAATATATATATAATATATATATATAAATATATAATAATATAATAATAATATAATATAAGTATAGTATATATATATAGTATAATATATTAATTAGAGTTTATTAATTTATCAGATACGAATTAATAATTTTGTATTACTAGGTCATATACATAAAATTTAATAAAATAATCTAAATACATGGATACAGTTTCTGTGAATAGGGGACTAGAGGTGTTTCTCTGGAGACAGTTCAATCCCGGCTCCAGTCAGTAGCCTAAGGCAGCAAGCTCTTCCCCATTTAAATGAGGAGCCGTGACATTGGCAACAGCCAAAGATCCTTACTGAATCCTGGTCGACTATGTAACCTGCAATGTGAAGGAGACGAGGGATCCTGGAACCAAGGCCAAAGGGCAACAGGCATGCCGGTCATAGAGAGCTTGAAGAGCTATTTGGCTCAACGTCTTGAAAGACGTAAGAAACTCGCGCTCCATGGCTATATGTAAAAGCCTAAAGACACTAAAGACTAAAGAGCATAGTAAGGAGTAAAGACTATAAAGTAACCAAATTAGAATCTTAATAAAAATCTAGTACATAACTTTTTCTTTGGAAGTTTTCATGATTGAACATTAAAATATGAAATTAATAACCTATCAAATTCAAAAAAGAATTAAAAACTTCGTATTTATTTCAGCTTCATCTTTGAAAAAATGAGGACTGATGAGAAAGTTGATGGGGTGTCTCTTAAGAAGATTCACACTGGTGTTGGCCACGTGTAAATCCTGCTGCAAAGCGAAAGAAGGGGCTTTCTAACGCACCAAACAAAGGGTCCCAACTCAAGGCACATTACAACGATGCTAATTGAATAATTATAATTAAATATTAGATGTCAACTGTATAGTAAATTCCTAGCCACATTCACACTAATGAAATACGAAAAATATGTCATAGGAAGAACCTCCTAAAAGAAATATTAAAAAAATTTTAATTAAAGTTTGCTATGTTTTATATGCAACACAATGACCTTCTCCGCTCACCTCTCTGCGCCATTGAAGGCTTAGCACAGCCGCTGGTCGCTCCAAGTTCTAATGGGAGAAGTGAGTCTCGCAAGCGTCAAATGTCTCTGGATGAGAGCTTCAGGTCAAAGTTCAGCAAGAGCCTTCTGTCACACCTGAGAATACCATTTACTAACATAATATTAAGTTGTTTAAATTGAACTGCAATGAAAGAAAAACGTAAAATGAGCGACTAGCGTCCTCACGCTTTTAAAAAATTTTATTAAAATTTAGAAAAATATATTGATTATAAACGTAATTATTTTTTCATCATTAGGTGGTTCATTTCATTCAATGATGCCTACTGGGATAGCTGATGATCTCTACACGAAGGAGCATGCTTTAACTGCGGTGCCGTAGGCTCCATCAATTTCAAGTGGATTTTTACCTATGGAAAGCTGATCAAAAGCTTCCATCACTTTTGTTGCACCAGAAGTGGGTGGCCACTACAGCCGACAGTTGGACCGCCCACAATAAGTCCTTCTTGGGAATCGACAGTCCCACCTGACTTGACAGGTCATACCTCAAAAGGTCCTCATGCAACTTGGCGGTCCAGGATGACAATGAAGGTAATAAAATTAAAAGTTATGAATTTGGCATTTGATACAGTTATCTCATACACCATACATGAACATTATGAGTGTATACATTTAATTTTACAGACAATAAACAATAAAAATTATTGTCCTTTAGGAAAGGCCAGACTCACGCAGTTACGTGGGATAACTAATCATCAGAAGATTACCACATTCATGAGATAGCCATCCACGGTACAGGTGAAGCCACATGACGTGATCATCCGCGACAACCATACGTGGCAAGCCCTTCCAATGCGCCTTTGGCTGATCCAAACCAGCGACCTAGAGAACCTTCTGATCGGCCTGATTATCCGACTTGGAGATTGCTGGATCTCCAAGGAGCTGCCTGAAGGGCTGAGGCTGAACAACCCAAGGTCGCCGCCTCAACAGGGCCTGGCTGGCAGGTACTATAGAATTCGCGAAGACCTATTGCTTAATGCTACTGAAGTAATTAATAGATATAAGTAAGTAATAATTGAACGATAATACACGATTATGTACATTTAATTAACTGAATATCTTGAACTTTCTGAATAAATACTTATTTTCAGTGCTCACCATCACGTCTTTGGCGACAACAGATGCTGAGTGATATACAGGCTGACAAGGGGCGCTTCGAACAGGTGGAGGACGAACCATAGCTAAGATCCAGGCCCTGAGGAAACTTCAGAACAGGGCCCCAGTGGTTGCCAACCAGATCAAGATTGTCGCCAAAAGAAAAACTGAAGACTCCTGTGGTGACAAGGTAGTAGTAATTACTATTAAAAAAAGAAATTGTTATAGCGCTAAGAAATTCGTCTGCCGATTAATTAAGACCAATTCATTTTATAAGTTTTGATATTGTTTATTAACAGTTATACGTTTTATTCTGCAAAATGGACTCCCTATAATGATATGTGATGTCCCCTTCTGGAGGTTAAGGGTCGAAAAACCAAATTGGATGCCACATAGAATACCATCCTCCGGATCAGCAGGCCCCAAGGGAGGTTCCCGCTCCACAGAGTAAAGCGTCGAGGTAATAGTAAAGTATTTTATGAGTAGAAATTGCTCTTTTAATATTTTTATTTTATTTAATATTATTAAATTATAAATCTCCTCAAAACCCAAACCGCCTCCAAATCCCTGTCCTGTTCCTTACATCGCCTGCTTGCCCACAACTCATATCGCTACGTCGAAAATCTCTAACTGAATATCCACCTTTTTTCCGGCGTCCGACAGGCAAAAACAACCTTCATATTGTCTCTTATACCTTTCTACAATAGTGTCCCACCTCCTCCACCATTCAAATCCCAAGCTTATCAAATCCCAATGCAACTTTGGGCAGCTTTTCCCTTAACCGGCCAAGAACGCTCCATGAGAGCTCCGTTCCTCACTCTTAGTCCAATGCTTCCTAAGCTGCCAAGAAACTCTCAGATTGCCAATCCTGTGTACAACCTCACTCTTGTATCTATCGCCCTATTCCATACAGATACCGGTCGCTACTCGTGCTGCCCGTATTTATAATAATCAATTATCCTACGTAACAAACCATCTAATTTTTCGACCGTTTCAGTCGATTGAACGAGTACAAACTGGTCTGCAGCCATGTGGCGCAGTGTCTTGAATGCTTCAGGGAGAAAAGGGCATACATGGGCACGCCTCCTACCCACTTTGTTGAGAAGACCCAGCCTTGAGAGAGAGTGAATAAATTCATCTTGTTTAGCAAGCGCGCCCACTAGTCTAAGCAGGCCCTCCTCAGTGGGCTATGAAAAGAGCGTTGGCCACCTCTTTCAGAGAATCAGGGATCACCTATGGCCACTGCCCTTCACCCTCCTTCACCCTTAAGGCCCTAGAAAGCATTGCACCTGACATGTGGAGGCGCAATCGGGGACAACGAGTGACCCGGAAGATAGGGACTCCATCAAACCCACGAGAAACAGCAAGTCACCGTCAGCTTGCCAGCCAAGAGAAAAAGAACGCCCACAATTCAGACGCACTCTATTCAGTAAATTGGTTCTAGAGGTATTGGTACGCAGACAACGCCAGCAACAGGATGTCGGAAACGCTCATACGCAAAGTCCATGCGAGGAGTGGTGCCCTCTCAAGAAGATCCGAGCTGTTCCTGTTTCCCTTATAAAACATATTTCCTCTATTTATAAAGATATTTAATACCCCATTCCTATTCGCCGCGGGGAGAGGTGCTTCAGGCCGCTGGTGGGAACATCCTCAGCGGCCAAAGTCTCCTTGAAGACGAAAGGTTTGAGGCGACTCTTTCCTCAAAGGAAATATGGACCTCCTGCAGGAAGTGAATTAGCCAGGAGACAATGGACGGAAGGAGGACCTTATAGCAGAACGTGTTAACCTATTTGTGTATTAACATCTTAATAAGAAAAATGTAAATAAATCTGTTTTACTATCCTTAAAAAAGGTTTAAAATGTAAAGGCATGCTTTCGTTATCGCGCAAAAGTTTACTATTGTAATTGTAACGGTACGTCGCCGTAAGGATAGCCCGAATAGCCCGGGCATAGTTATGCGCAACTGACAAGGTTTCAAAAATGCAGTCGCTAGGCCTGACACTGCCAACATTAGAGTGCAAACGCCGAATAGCCCGATCGACCGGACCTCGATACAAAAATTATAGTCCCGCCCAGCTCTGATTATCATATATATATATATAATATACTATATATTATAATAATATATATAAATATAAATATAATAATTATATATTATTAATTAATATATATATACTATATATTATAATACTATTCAATACCTTTTCTCTCCAAGACTGGGGTAACGGTGCGTAACATAACACGAAGACAGAAAAGTAGTGTGAAGATATGAAGCGAAGTCATCAAAGATAGCCCTAGCAACCGCTCTCTTCTATACCTTTAAGTTGAAAATCGTCGCATCAGAACAATCCACAATAAGACTTCACGGCACCGCGACGGAGACCTCACTATGGCGGCCATCTGTCACGCGGGGTTGACAATTTGGCCCTAGCTTCAACCATACTCCTCTCCAAGAAGGACCATTCACTCCTGTTAGCACCTTTCTTTCGTCGCTTCTGGCCAAAACGTCACATTTCCTCCTCCAGGCTATCTTTCATACTGACTCAATTCAGCTTTTCTTTGATCCCCCACAGCCGGTCAATGTCCCAGCACACTCCCACTATAACCTCCCATTTCAATCCAACCGTGCTATCAATCCATAAACCCCGCCTTTCCACCATGACCAAACAATCTCAATGGTTGTTTTTAACTTATTCTTTCAATTGAGCCCCTAATCTCAAGCCACACTATGACTCTCAAATAATCGTTCATCCTCATTGTATCAATTCTTTTAACACCTAACTCCCTAAGATTATCCATCTAAAACACATTGTAGCTTAGATCTATCCTCTTAACCAGACAAGTCCTCACTACGAACATAACAGGTAAACGAACATACCTTCATGACAGACCGTCTACGGCCAGCTCAACTTAGTGCCCTTTACATCCACCACGATTGTAATTGCACCAGCCACCTCCTGCCAAATTCAACAACTTTCCTACTACGCTACTGGTCATCCGTTCCCATATCATCCAACATATATCCTAAAGTATTTAAGCCAGACACTGTTCCAGCTGCTTCCCACCTAACGTAATTTCACACCGAGAGCTTCCTGGAAAGGACAATTGATAACCATTCTCTGCTTATTTACTTTACCTTCCTACGATCTCGGCGATCATGAACCCGCTTACCGAAATCTCTTCTACCAACCTCTCAAACTCTCTCAAATTCGCCACACAATAATAAATATCCTCAGATAATAGTAGGGAACTAAATCTTTCCATTTCTAATCATTCTAACACCAATCCCTGCCACCCCCAATAATCTTTCCATAACCCCATCAATACAAATGAAATAACAGGGACATAACGCACATCGTTTCTTTTCCATTCCCTTCCCTAGCACTTTCCGACATTTATTCCTAACAACGCTTCACTGTCGTCATACATACTCTGTTGATTCCCACACAGAAGCTGTACCATCAACAGCCATATATAGTTGCTAAGCGCCCTGCCCAATAAGAGAGCGTCCGCTATATCCTATCATAACCCTTGCAATTCTATAATGCTTTAAATATCATTATTCTCTCCCTCATCTGTCCAATCATTGTTTCCAAGTTTTTAAAGATTGAGTCATACATCTCACCACTTCAAACGCACCTTGTTCTTCCCATTCATGCCTTCCAGCTCACCCGACGCAACTCTTTCCGATCAAAAATACTAGCGATTACTATAGTCCTATAACACTGAAAAAAACTCTTACCCATCCCTATAATACCTACAGTTACCCTATCTCCCTTACCGCTTATATAAGGGCACTATTATTGCTCTCCCCAATCCTTCGGAACTATACCCCCATAAACTCTTTGTACACCACCTCCAAATCCAATCAAACACCATCTCGCATATATATAGTATATCTATATATAATATAATATATAGTATATATAATATAGAATATATATAATTAGATATTATTATTATATTATATAGATATATGATATTATATATTATATAGATATATATATATAATATATATAATGATAATATAATGACAATATAATTGTGAACTCAAATACAGACATTACTTTACATATAAAGAAAAATAATAATAAATATAAGGAAAGAAAAAGAAATAATATTATTGGCAATTTAAAAATGACAGACATTCAATAAGTACTTTGCAAAATTTCAAATACATAATTTGCCATATACAAGTATCCCGTGGGTTTTTAGAATACTGCAAGTAACAAGTATAGAACCAAAGACGTATCGTGTGCCAAAAAATGTCTTAATACAAAAAAGGTACTGTTAAACTAAAATTCATGCCTGCTATATACATATATGTAGTTTTTTTTTAAATATTCCAATTTTAATCCGGATTTTAACCATAAAAACCCACGGACTGATGGGTTATTGGAACCAGCTCCTTGAGGAGTATCCATTGCAAGCCTGCCACGATTCGACGGTATACAACCCTAACCTATGGTAGCTTTAGACTTACGCACTTCCCAGAGACTCGAATAGTGAATGATGACAATAGTCGAGTATTTAAAAATAAATAAAGTAAATATTATTACTTATACCTGTTACATAGATGTTTGTCACTACCAATGCAATGCTCTTAAAATACAATCACAATTCACCTTTACACAGTTCACCACAACAGGACATGGCATTTCATTCAGAGTAGGAATGGACAATTGTCTGTTACAACATTAGGTTAATTTTGTAAATTTTTACCTATTTTATTAATTATATTTGCCCAAGAAAACGCTGAAAGAACTTGCAAAAACACAAAAATTCAAGTTTTGATCATTTGCTTACTTTATTTCCTAAACAAGGAAATTTTAAAAAACAAAATAGCCGCAAGCAAAACCAAAAAAGTCCCTATAAACCAAAAATGCTCAAATAACCCACTTGGCTGGGCTTTTTCAAACTCCAGGTTTTTCCAACCCTGTCTCCAATCCATTTTTATGTATAAGTAAGGTTCGAATCCCTTCTGTCATGTTCTTCCTGCGTTCAAATCATTCAATTGCTACAATTGGCATAACCTAAATTAAGTTATCGATTTTTAAGTTATCTTTGACCTGAAGATTGTGAAATACAGTCAAGCAATTTCCACCAACGCAGCTTAATCATGCGAACGCCGCTAAGCTAGAACATGCGAACCTTGACATACAACTAACTAACTGTTTCATACAGCAACCGCGAGTTGCTCCTCATCCGTGCAGTTACAGAAGCAATCCTAATTCTCTGGTAATAGCCCACAATGGTAAACTAGATTCAAGTTGCTCTGCCATATGTAAAATCGTCACACTCAGGGCTTGCACGTGTGTTTTTAACCCTAGAGCAAGTCGGAACCTGAGATAGTAACTATCTTTTCTGATAATAATATATATTAATATAATATATATATTCTATTAATATAACTAATTAATATATTAATATATATAGTAATAATATATACTTATACATAAATATATAATATATGAAGTGTAATGCTGAAAAGTCATTCTTCATTATCTTTTCGGAAACCGCATGGTTTAAGAAAGCTGTTCAAAAGTAGTAATTTCCCTTTATTTGAGATTCAATTCCTCCTCAATGAGAATTGATGCAATAAATGCCATCTCCTCAATAAATTGAATAATAAAACTATGCAGAGAGCCGATATATGATAGATAGTATATATAATAAATATATATAAATATATAATATAGTATATATATATAGTATATATATAATTATATATATATATATAGTAAATACTATATGAGAGTTATATAATTAATATATATATAAGATATAGTATAGACGCTAGCATCGTAAGTTTATCTTTGTTATTTATTCTTGATAACATCAAACATACCTCCAACAGCGGACTTAAAATCAAACGCAAGGATAGAAAAAAAGCAAAGAAACTTTCGTACTGTTCTAGTAGATGGATGTCTTAATTTGATACTCACAAACATTTCGAGATTTGCGAAGGATAGTTTCGACCTTGGACAAATGTGCCTTCGGTTCAGTTAAAACATGGAAGGAAAGTAGATCGTCGAAATATTGTATGTAACGAAACAGAAATTACAGGACGTGATCCGGATACAACTGTAAGAAAATCTAGGTATAGAGGAATGCGCATAAAATAGAGAATGACAATGAAAATCTTAACAGCTGGGAAAGACATATAAGATAGGGTAAAATTCAATTTTAAAACAGAACCAAGGCCGAAAAATAAACGTAATGGCTTTGGTGAGTCATTAACTGCTAGCGGGAAGAAACATAAAGAATTAAGCATATCAAGACCAGGACAAATGCTTCATGCCACACAAATAATAAAAACACACAGCATACTTGGCAACTATATGTAAGCCTAGAGAAGAGGGTAGTAGTGAGTGCCTATAATGGGCGAGATTCCATAAGAAAAAGATAATAGGGATTAATATATGAATATCTGAAGGAATCGAAACAAATAAGAGTTTGGCGGTAAGAGTAGTAAAAGAAAGTATTCGAGACTATTTCAAAATACCTGTGGAAACGACAGAGGAAGGGAATGAAAAAATGGAAGATAATTAAAAAATGAAATCAAAATTTAAAGTAATAAAAAAAAGAAAAAAGAAAACATAAAATCATAATGTGAGAAACGAAAACACGCTTGCCATTTTAAACAAGTGCTCACAGGGAATTTATCAGTAAATAAGAACAATTGAAGTAATCTGAAAGGGATACCTAACATTTGAGGAGGAAAGACCTTTAATAACAGAACAAGATGCATATTTAAAGACAATCTGGTTTAAAAATACAAATTTAAGAAAAAGAACTGCAGTGGCAGGTGTGTGTTGAATGTGTGGTGTTGAAAGCGAATCGGTGATTCGCATATTTTATAGACTTCATATACTTCACTATACTCCACTGACTGTTGTACATAGATTCATGATATCTTAACATTGCTGTCTTTTTATTTACATTTTAAAAGTCAAAGTATTCATTATCTCTGCTTAATAAGTCTAGTAAGCTATATCTTAAAATGTGAGAAATCTAAAACTATACTGATATTATTTACTACTTATGATAAAATCTAGTTTGATATACATAATGTATTGAATATTTTCTTTTTGTAAGTTGGCCCTCATCTCTCAACGTTACTAATTATATATTGTCCAACCTCAGTTTTCTGAAAACTACGTCCTAATTAATAATGGCCCTATGTTGTGTGCAATATGTTTTATTTTTTACTAATATTGTTATTTTTTTTTTTTTAAATTATTAATTTTATTAATTTCTTTTATAGGGCCCCAAGGGAAAAAATTAAATTGCATAAATTGTAATTGGGTAGAAACCTATATACTATACCGTTAATGATAACCCATTATATATTATTTAATTATTAATTTGTTTATCAATCAACAGTTATAGCATTTCAGATGTCGATATCACTTCATAGGATTTCTGGTGCGCAGGAACCGCTGAAATAAAATAAAAAATTGAGTAGGTTATAGGTTATGCTCTACTAGACTTTAAGCTTTTTTTACTACGGGCAAGCTAGATTAACTTAAATTTAATTAAACATGGCACCGACATAGATTTAATTTTGCAACGACGTATGTTAAAATTGCAGGAAAAAATCAGCTAAGACTAAATAATTATTTTGTAAATAACACACAAACTTTGCCATGATATAATTGTGGGCGAAGGCAGCAGCGAGTGGCACCGCGAATACCTGATCTATGCCTCCAACTCAAAACCTCATGCTGGAGATGACAAAGAGGAGAATCATCTTTTTGTTAAATGTAGCCTAAGGTGTATTCATGTTCGTACCTTAAATTCTCTCTAGGAGTGATAGATTAAAGAATGACATTTGGGTCATAGATTTAAAGGTAGTGAACATTGGTCATAGATTTAAAGAGTGAACAGTGGTCTCATATCTTTAAAGAGTGAACAGTGGTCCATAGATTTTAAAGAGTGACCCCAGTGGGGTACAGGATTTTAAAAGGTGCAACTATTAAGGTCATAGATTTAAAGAGTGACAGTGGGTCATAGATTTACAGAGTGACACAGTGGTCAGTAGATTAAAGAGTGAACAGCATGGGTCATTAGATTTAAAGAGTGGAACAGTGGGTCCATAGAATTTAAAGAATTGAACTTGGGGTCATAGATTTAACAAGAGGGACATTGGGTCATAGATTTTTAAAGAGTAAACAGTCGGGTCATAGAGTGTTAAAAAAGTGAACAGATGGGTCCATGGAGATTTTTAAAGAAGTGAAGCAAGTGGCGTCTATAGATTTAAAGAGTGACATTGGAAAAGGTTTAAAAAGTGAACAGTGGGTCATAGATTTAAAGAGTGAACTGTGGGTCATAGATTTAAAGAGTGAACTGTGGGTCATAGATTTAAAGAGTGAACAGTGAGTCATATATTTAAAGAGTAAACAGTGGGTCATAGATTTAAAGAGTGAACAGTGGGTCATAGATTTAAAGAGTGAACAGTGGGTCATAGATTTAAAGAGTGAACAGTGGGTCATAGATTTAAAGATGAACAGTGGGCTCATAGAGATAAAAGAGTGAACAGTGGTCCATACACGATTTAAAAAGTATACATTGGTGCATGAGATTTAAAGAGGGAACATTGGGTCATAGATTTAAAGAGTGAACAGCGGGTCATAGATTTAAAGAGTGAACAGCGGGTCATAGATTTAAAGAATGAACATTGGGTCATAGATTTAAAGAGGGAACATTGGGTCATAGATCTAAAGAGTTAACAGCTTGTCATAGATTTAAAGAGTGAACAGTGGGTCATAGATTTTAAAAGAGTGAACAGTGGGTCAGTATTTAAGAGTGAACAGTGGGTCCATAGATTAAAGAGTGAACAGTGGTCATAAGATTTAACAGAATGCAACATATGGTCATAGATTTAAAGCAGTGAACAGTGAGTCATATATTATAAGAGTGAACAGTGGAGTGATAGATTTCAAGAGTGAAAAAATCTTGTGGTCATGAGATTTAAAGAGTGCACTGTGGGTCCACAGATTTAAAGAGTGACAGTGAGTCATATATTATAAAGAGCTAAGCAGTGGGTCATAGATTTAAAGAGTGAACAGTGGGTCATAGATTTAAAGAGTGAACAGCGGGTCATAGATTTAAAGAATGAACAGCGGGTCATAGATTTAAAGAGTGAACAACGGGTCATAGATTTAAAGAGTGAACTGTGGGTCATAGATTTAAAGAGTGAACAGTGAGTCATATATTTAAAGAGTGAACAGTTGGTCATAGATTTAAAGAGTGAACAGTGGGTCATAGATTTAAAGGGTGACCAGTGGGTCATAGATTTAAAGAGTGAACAGAGAGTCATAGTTTAAAGAGTGAACAGTGGGTCATATATTTAAAGAGTGAACAGTGGGTCATGAGATTTAAAGGGTGAACAGTGGGTCATAAATTTAAAGAGTGACAGTGGGTCCATATATTTAAAGAGTGGAACAGTGGGTCATGATTAAGGGGTGAAACAGTGGGTCAATAAATTTAAAGGTGAACAGTGGGGTCATACATATTGTAAAGAGTGAACAGTGGTTATAGATTTTAGCACGAGTGACCAGCGGGTCATGATTTTAAAGAGTGAACAGTGAGTCATAGATTTAAAGAGTGAAGTGGGTCATATATTTAAAGAGTGAACAGTGGGTCTAGATTAAAAGAAGTGAACGTGGGGGTCATAGATTTAAGCGGTGAATCAGTGGGCTCCTAGATTTAAGAGTGAACCAGAGAGTCATAGATCTTAAAGAGGTTGAACAGTGGGTCATATAAATTTAAAGAGAGTGAGACAGTTGTCATAGATTTAAAAGAGTGAACATTGGTCAGGTAGTTTAGAGTGAAACAGCGGTCATAGTTTTAAAGAAGTGAAACAGTGAGTCGATAGATTTGAAGAGTGAACAGTGGGTCAATATTTAAAGAGTGAACAGTTGGTCATATGATTTAAAGAGTGAACATTGGGTCATAGAATTTAAAGAGTGAACAGTGAGTCATAGATTTAAGAGTGAACAGTGGTCATATAGTTTAAGAGTGAACCAGTGGGTCACTAATTTAAAGGGTGAACAGTGGGTCATAAATTTAAAGAGTGAACAGTTTGGTCATAGAAATTGTTAAAGAGTGAACAGTGGGTCATAGATTTAAAAAGTGAACAGTGGGGTCATAGATTTAAAGAGTGAACAGTGAGTCATAGATTTAAGAGTGAACAGCTTGGTCAGTATGATTTTAGAAGAAAGTGAAACAGTGGGTCATTAGATTTAAAAGAGTAGAACAGTTTTGGTCCATCAAATTAAAAGAGGCTGAACAGTTTGGTTGGTCAGATTTAAAGAGTGAACAGTGGGATCATAGATTTCAAAGACTGACAGTGGGTCCATAGATAGGTTAAAGCAGTGACGAGCGGGTCATATAGTTGCACACATTTTGATCTGTATTTCTATGACTCCAAGTGACTGAGTACCTGGATGGCAGATTATTTAAAGTGGGTCATAGAGTTATAAAGAGTGAACAGTGAGGTCATAGATTTAAAGAGTGAACTGTGGGTCATAGCATTATAAAGAGTGAACAAGCGGGGTCATACTATAGATTAATAATATAGTAAGTATAGAACAGATATGAGTCATTATCTTATAGAGTGTTTAAAGAATGAACCATTATGGGTTCAGTATGATTTAACAGAGGGAACATTGGGTCATAGATTTAAAGAGTGAACAGTGGGTCAGATTTCATAGATTTAAAGAGTGAAAAGTGGGTTATATATATAGATTTATAGAGAGTGAACAGTGGGTCATAGATTTAAAAGAGTGAACCAAGCGGCGTCATTTAGATAATATCTATAAGATAGTGAACAGCGGGTCAATTAATAGATATCTAACTCATGTCGACGACATGCACTTTCAAGTCCTACATTTTTCTCCAAGTTAAAAATCGTTATTTTTGTTGGTTATTTGATATTCAATATAGATGCAAAAGAACCAGCGTTATATGAAACATGGAAAAACCGAATCACGTAGAGGCATAGACAGGAAGGAGAAGGTTTGGCACGAAATGAGCAAAGATATAAATTTACATGTAAATGTTCAGTGTTTTATATAGATTAGTGAATAGTTTAAGATAGTTACATTGTGTTGATGAAGAGCTACAAGTAATCACTAATAGTATATAAAATTACTTATAGTGATGGAGTCGTCTATCTGGAGACTTATTACTTTTGCGACCATCGCACATAAATAAAGAACACTTGAGCATTGTTCGTGTAGATTTTTCACACAGGATTTTCATACAAATTCTCTATTAGCCATTGTTCGAGTTGGTTTATAATTAATATCCATGATGAAACTCTATAGAACTTCTAATAATCTTATAGTGGTGTATCATATTCTTGTTGGTGACCATCATGATCTTATTTATTCTGACGAGCTAATAAGAATTATTATCTGCTTGCTCGTGGGACTCAGAAGGAGCATATAGAAATGTGGATTTATAGACTTTGTTTACAGTATATTCTTGTAGATCGTCGCACGACATAAATTTCAAGACTATAATTAGAGAGAGGGTAATATTAGTAAGAGTATAGTGAAGATATGGTATACACAAACTGTGATGGATACGCTATCTAGTATCTTGATATTTATTATCTTGTGGCCAGACTGAATAAATCGAAAGCTTTATCCCAGAATATTTTAATGATCTCAGTTTTTGCAAATCATCAATGATTGCATCGAGTACGGGTCAATATTCTTTGTGTTGAGGATTGACCCAGAATATTTTAAGAAGCATTACAGTATATTATCTATATTAGTTAGCCAGATTAAATCTGAAGACTCATCTTCAGATATTTATTCTTTGTTGCTACATTAAGATGTTATTATCTTGATACAGAGATACTTAATATGATAATCTGATTTCTTATGGTGTTCAGGCACAAATAACTACAGTAAAGACACATAAACAGGCCATTATTTACTTTAGTCTGCTCTCGGGAGACAGCTATTAAAGACAGATGTTCGACATAGACGTTTAACAAAGAAGATTAGTTACTTGTTGTGCTAGGTACTCTTATATACCGCATAGTCGTGGAAGATCTATCAGAAATTGATTTCTTGTGGGCTTCATGAAAATATTACAGTCAAGACCCCTGAGGTACACCCGCTGTTACTCCTCTGGTATCAAGAACATTATTTACTTACCTGAACGTTCTATTTTTCCATTGTTAAAGTAGAATGTAATAAGGGTGAGGCAAACGCCTCTAACACCATATCTTTTCAATTATTTTATAAAGATGTTTATAAATTGTATCGATATCCTAAGAATAATTCAAGTAGGCTTCAATTGCATGCTGGTTAAGAGATGTATTATTATTTATATCGCTTAGGAAGGGGGAGAGAGTAGTTTTCTGTAATCTTTTTTCCTTTACATACCCATACAGGTGAGCACAGGTCAATGAATTTTTGAAGAAATAATGTCAATCTGTTATAGATTAGCATCTCGAATATTTAGGTCATTGAGGATTAAATTGGAAAAGGTTTGTTATTTTCCACTTTATTACGGCATCCAGATTTATGGATATGACTCAAGTTGTTTTAGAACACGAGATACAACTCTCATGTAAATAGGACAGATAGAATATAGTGTATTTTATCGTTCGGCTGTGGTAGGTAGGCGCGTTCATGTGGTGCACTTAGTAATAGATATATCTCGTGCAATACATCGTGTATTAACTATGATCTTTTTGTAGTGCATGAGTGCGCTCAGAAGTCAAAATCTAGTTATTCCGTTTTGCTCATAATCGGTGATCATTAATTCTCTCTCTCAAGATTGGGCTTGCTGCTGCAATAACAGCTTTGTGAGCAAATATAAGTCCGATTCTGATTGGTTATTAGTTTTAGTTAATGATGTTAAATCCCTAATTTATCACCGGCTCTGGCTCTAAATATGGATCACTGAAATTGGATACAACCATTAAATAAAAGTGACCTCACTCAGTTCCAGATCCATTTGTATCTTGATTGTGAGGCTGAATATATGTGATGTATATCTTGTTAAGAGATTAGGGTTACAAAAAGATTATGAAATATAGAATTCGAGGTAGGGGTGGCTGAAATCGGGCGGATATTAATGATATAGAAATGGAGCTTATTGTAGCTCGAAAAAAAAAATATAAGGGTATTATAGCTACAATACTAACCTATTAATATATGCGTGGTGATGAATTATTGGTTATTTGTATATAGTGTATATATGCGAATCTGAAAGATAGTAGTTTGATGAAGGATATGGTAGAGTAGAATTTGGCAGTGAATGTGTTGGTAAAAGGAGAGCTGTGAAAGTAAACGTGGAGATGTAATGATTAAAGTTAAGTGTTTTTGGAAGTTATGACATAATCATGTTATGATATTATGATTAGATGGTGAGCTATTAAGCTGATACTAATGATGTCTGAGTTTATATGAATATTATTAGTATAGATATAGTTGGTAATGAGAAGGAACGGATATGCAGTAAAGTATATGTTTATAATAGAATAAGTTGTGAGTAGCAGGAAGGTGGCTGGTGCAATTTAAATAGTTGGTGGATGTAAAGATATAAAGACTAAGTCATTGGATAATAGTGATATATATTGATTAGCTTTGTAATGGATATCGCAACAAAATTGGTATATGATTTATAAAGTTCTGTGCATAATAGTGTAAAGTCGGAACCGGAATATGTGTGATCTAATGTTCAGATGGAATTTTGGATGAAAACTATTAAACAAGAATAAAGTACAAATTAGTGGTAACAGTCTGAATGTGATCTTTTTTAGTAGGATTTGGATTAAATGTGTGAGAATAAAGAACTTAGTGAAAAAATAGGCCCTCGAAATGTATATAGAGATATTTAATGGTGTTGATATGGGTCGAGAAGAGAAAGATAAGGTGAGAGAATAATGAAGTATGTTGAGAGTTTGGTCAGTGGAAAGGGGCACTATGTGACAAAATGGTAGTCGGTTGGTTAAAAGCGGATGTATCTGTGAGCAAGAAAGTGTGTTGTGGATAGCACAGATACTTTACAGGTCGAAAGGAGAGACCGAAAGGATAAAAGTGTATTGAGTCGTCAACAGCGTATAACCGAATGGTGTGACACGAAGGAGAAAATGTTACTCAATATGTATGGTGATTAGAGTACTTGTATGAAGTGAATATTTCGCACTTGTTTATTATTATCTGTTAAACAGGATGTCAATGCAGAGATTCATTTAGTTGAGAGAGATGCGATATGGGTTTGTGCCACTGGGACCACGAATGACCTTACATTGACGATCTTACCTAGTGGAAAGGTTCCATTCGCCGTGGACTCATCCTATCACTATGAAGTCATGTTGTGACAACGAGCAATAATGCACTTTTTGACTAGTACCACGAACCAGCATGGTATATAAACCTTCTACTAATTATATTGGACTTATCTATGTATACCAGGCGGACCAACACAATTGTATTAGACTTGCGCATACGAGTACTCATTCATTCGGAACTCATCATGTTTCAAACTCTACTCTCTACTCCATCTCTACAACAAGTGAACTCTTTTTTTGCTTCAGAAAGATCGTAATTATACTAGTTTAGTCAACATGTTACCTTCTATCTCTCGAAAATGTAAAAAACCATTTGAGGGAAGTTTATAAAAGAAAATGGTGATGGTAATGAGTGCGAGGCACATATAGCAAGGATAATTAGTTGTGTGATGTAATTTTATGAGTGAAAAGTAAACTTACAAGTGAGAAGTTCAGAGGTGGCCTTCCACATAAAGGAGGACTAAGTCTCTTCCATCTAAAACGCGACTTCTGGAGGGAGAATACACCTCTCCACCTGCTATACAAGACCCAAACCTAAAAACCTTGGGGTAAGTGAATGCAAAGGCCATATATATCCACTTTATTGACCTCAAATTGATTATATAATTTTAAGAGTTTAATTAATAATTGATTGATGTGATTTGTTGTATTAGCCAAATAAAATATTTCTCCATAGAAAATGTAATATTTTTTATATTAATTTAGCTATTTTACCCCTGAAAAATCAGAGGTCTTCTCTGGGCTCATGTTGAAATTTAGCATGAAATGTTTAGCATTGATGAGCTCTCTTTAGTTTTGAAGTTAAAGTTGGATTGGTGTATTTACAGTATCTCAACTATAAACCAAGGGAAGTAATTATATATAATAATAGTTTACGATATAATGAATCTAGTAGTGACTATATTATGTGATATTTTACTCTCATTTCCTAGAATTTAGGTGATTAAAGACAAATAACATCACAAGGTAATACTAACTAAAATCAATTATCCAATATAATGAAAAATTTTTAATAATATAGTCTAAATGTCATTATACTATAATAATTTGTGTCTATTATCTTTATTTATAACCAAAAATATGAATTTCTAAACAATATATCACAACAATCAATATAATTATACTTCTAGTGTGTGTGTTAGTAGTATGATCTGACAGCTTATAAAACGAGAAAGGAAAAAGTAAAGAATATTACTAACATACCCACTTACCATCCCAGTTGAGTATTATCATGAACGGAAGGTAAAGGAGCTGAAGCTTATGAATCTGTAACTAAACCCAAACCACCATAGCTAGGCTTACAATAAAACAAAACAGAGATGAGATTTATGCTCTTAATTCTTGACTCTAATTATATATAATAGTGTAGGTTATAACTTATTGATTATTTATATTTTTTAATTACCGCCGTTCATATCTTTCTTCTAGAGTGGCCAACCCGTCAGGTTTCTCTCTGAGAAATATTTCGCAATTATTTACGCACTCCAATTTCATATCTGCCTAAGAATCGATGATTATAAGAAAATTGTAATTTAAGCCTTGAGGTAAGCGAGGAACTGATCGAACTGTCCCTAGGCAAGATCACTTCTTGGTCAAGATCATTTGATAATTCATAAATTTCATTTTGTTGTAATGCAGTGATAATATGGATTAGGTTTGGATTGGAATATTTATCTTCCATATGGATGTGATCCTACATTCTCTCCCCTACGAGTTAATGATGATCATGGGAGCTGCAGTTGGTTCTTATATGCTGTCAAATGTCCATTGACTACTCTCAACGAGATAGTGTTGGAACTCCTTTATTAGCTGTCTGTTGCGCTACGATTGTAAATTTGAAGTATATCTTAATATTGATAGAGCGGCACCTCTAACTAGAAGATTATCTGTGCCTCATGTAAAATAGCTCCTGCTCTCTGCAAGCTCTCCAAATCTGCTTCGCGTACTAGCTATCAGGGACCTTATCTGTATTTACTTATGCTGATAAGATATGGTGAATTTGCTAGGTGTGTACAGCTAATAAGATAGACATCTTCCACACATGGGTATTTACTATAAGGTGGAAGGACTTACCAAACATATAACGGTATATTTATATATCAACCAGGTGGCAGTAGATAAGTAGGAAGCACACCCAGGATATGGGGTTACAGAATCAGTTACAGTAGGAACCGCATTTAATTCTTAATTGCATAAGGAAGTAAGGAAAGCCATGGGAAAAGCCTAGCCTATATAACTATGCCTCTGGTGTTCTACACTCCGGTCATCATTTCCGTCGTGGGTTCAGTGATATATTATATAATTGATCAGTCTCTATTTTGAATGCATTGCTATTTAGGTAACGCATTCTCTCTTCATTAAGGGAATTTAGATAGTGGGCCTATTTCGGCTTTAGGTGTATGAAATATATATTGACTAGATCTGGTCTAACAATGAGGATTTGTCTTAATAATTATTATACATATACATGACAATTTTTCCAAAAACGTTAATCTAGATGTTATTGCTTGGATGTGACAACAACCATATCCTCGAATAATAAAAATCTCTCTTTAGTACACTAAGTATAACAATTAGGTTATCCGGGAATCCTAAGCAATTTGGTATTATTGATTCTGACGGGCCTCTAAGGTTCTCCATATGAATATCCAAAGCATTCCTGATATAGGATTATAGCAAGGTATGTTTGAATGCTCTAAGTTCCATTTAACTCGATAGTAGTTCTCCAGCGCGGTTATGTAATCCATCACTTCATTTGTATATACCGAGAAGAGAGTCTCCTCATATATTAAGTTTCAGCGATTACTGAAGTCTACATGTAAAACAAGTCGCAATACCAGCTTACTGGGGCCTCCGTGGATATGATCAAATTAGACCATTGATGTATACCTATATAGTAAATTGTAAGATATGCGTAAGTCTGGGATAGTGGGAAGCACTACATACAATTTTGCATTAGGTTTAGCGGTTACACAGTTAACAAACAATAAGATTATCTTTAGTGTATTTGAGGGGTCCTAATGGCTAATGCTTCTGTACTTATCTGATAGATGATTCTACTATTATTGGGAAGTGTTATGATCACTTGAATATGTACTATAACGCACCTAAGTTCACCTTACATGTGTTAATGCATGCACTATGAGTTTTACAGTTTAGAGCGCACTATGTTCGGTTATACTGGTCTCACTTATATTTCAAAACAATAAGATATAAGATGGAACTTATATATGTAGTTGTAGCTCCTTAAGTCATTTTTTATAGTTATATCAACTCTAAGTGTATATGATAATATAGTATTGGGTGTTAAATTGTATACTCTATATCTGAAATTCAATTGTGAATGAAGCGGAAAATCTTGGAAGAAGGACTCTTAGGAATTTGACCGAATGATTTCCTGGGTTATCCCTTTTCCGGTCGTAGTCGGATTCAAAATGTGAGATCCAGGAGTGTCCCAAAAACAAAATCTGCAATGAAAAATTTATATCGATTAATATCAATATAGTGGATAAGATATAATTGAGATTTTTAATTTATTACATCATCCTTGAAATGGTAACAATCTCAATATATCTTTTAATTTCTTTCAAACATATACCTATTTAATGATTAACTTGCACCCTTTACCTCACTACATTACACAATATATATATATATACCTTATAGGGTAAAAAATCTTATATACAGTACTCAATATTTTTATTTTAATACAAAAAATTTATTTACATATAAGGACAAATTTTCTCATAATTTAATTACATTTTTTTTCGAAATATTTTATCCTTTTCTAATATATTTATAACATAGTCCATCTCAAGAGTAGTAATGTCATACCTATCTATGGTAACTTGTTCACCTTCATTGTGATCTTTTATCTTATCTCCCAGAATGCGTGAGCTGTATCCATTATAGGTACATCAAAAGTTATACTCATCCTGTGGAGTTATTCTCAATCTTGTATTCTATGAGAAGCATAATATTGTTAGGTTCTCAACCCACACTCAATCTCTTTGATCTTCTTAAACTATCATACCTTAGTTTATATTGCGGCGTTTGAAACTCAAAGGTTCTTTACGTTTTATCTCTGATGAGTGCCAATTGTACTATACTCTACCTTCTTATGTGCAAGGGAACATGACCATTACAGGGAGTTAACATTTCCCACAGAATTATCATAACTCACTCGGTACGTTCATTAATATTAAAAATTGTTTTCAGATATAATAGTTCAATCGTTCACTTATCTCTCCTGCTGCTACCGTTCACAGTTTGAGAATTGACTAAAAGAAAAACAATTCAATTGACAGCGGCATAATTATGAAAAGTCCTAGACTCACTCTCTCAAGGGAATCTATATATGTGAAATCATCTTAAATGTGAAACTCGCATTAGATGCTGTCAAACAGTGTCATTATGCAAAAAAAATCACCTGTGAGTAGATTGTGAGATAGATCTCAAAGATGCTCTGAAGACGCTTTAGAGTTCTTGCCTCTAAGAAACATAGTTCCCAAGAGACACTTTGTGATTTTCTCAAGAAAGGCAACGAGAAAGAGAAGAGAAACTTCGGAGTTGTCTGTTTTAAAAAAAATAATATTGTTCTGCGGAAGTTTGTGTAGAGTTGATGAAAAAAAATGAGGTTTGAAGAAGTAAATAACCTTGTTTTTTTATGCCATAATTTGATATTCGAATAAGATCATAGGTCAATT